>JAXGGA010003683.1:0-98599 GCA_038373865.1 Uloborus plumipes | reverse complement strand
TCCCAACCTTTTTCTTACGATTATAAAAATGACTCGACTTTACTCCTACGTATTATCACTATAGCAAAAACTTGAATCTGAAAAATGATGGTTTAAAAAATTCATAATCTAAGTTTTCAACAAGTTAGTTTCAAGTTCTAAGTTTGATTCAAAATAAAATAAAATATGATTTAAAGGTGTCTTATTATCAATCTATAAATAAATAAGCTTAGGGATTATTGAATCATTGAATCAATGATCCCTAATGAATCATTGAGCTGTTCCTGTCCAAACTACTACTAATATGTGATATGGAAAAGATAGTTACACACAAATGCACATTCATGAATTTAAGATATAGGAAATAGCTAACCTTTACTATGCATTGATTTTATAGGTGGAGGTTTTTTCTTTTTTTCTTTTTTGACTCACACATTAAACACAGTTGTATTTTGTGAATGAAGCAATTCTAAATTTCTCAAAAATTTCGTTATCATGAAAAATATTCAATTTTTACAACTACTCGGCATTGGCCGAGAACCTGATCAAAATTTAGCCGAGTAACGAGTGCTCGGTAAAATGGCCAAGTACCGAATTATTTACAGAGTGCTCTGTACACCACTAATTTATGACATAAAACTTAAAATCATAATGACATAAAGGAACATGTGTAGAAAACATATATCTTCATTACATTTTATCTGACTGTCTGGAGTTAATTAAAGCAGAAAATTTAACGTATTTAATTTATAAAATTCATTCAGCCACATTTTAACTTTCTCAAACTTTTTCAGGAATTTAACAATTCTTTCGTTATAAAAAATGCTCCTTTTGAAACTCGAATGATTGAAAAGAAAGAACGGGAGGGAAAAAAAAAGTATTTCAGTGCAAAAGATCAGTGATGCAACACTAAGCTAACTCATGTTTCCTTGAATGTGCAGTTTTGACGATAGAAAAAAGGAAGAAAACAGCAAAAATTCTGTCTGTATACGAATGCACACTTCTGTTTCCAGGCAGAACGATGTGCTGTAATGCGTTTTGATCTTGGCTGCGAAATCTTGGGTATAATAAACACTGACGAGTTTAAAAGAAAGCGGAAATTAAAAAACTTGGAATCACGGAATTAAATGATTTTTTCGTAAAATGTTTTCGAATTATCCGTCAGCAAAGCCGAAGCGATTAGATAGATATTTAGCTAAAATTATCTTATCACTCATCGACATATGAGAAGCTAATCTGCATTCTTAAATGTTAAGTGTTATTTCAGCTAAAACTTAGAGTGAAATGAAATGTTTTAATTCAGTTAAAATGATGCTCATTGATAAATTTGAGTGTAGTTGATTTCTACACCATTTTAGCAAAATAATTCCACTCCCTCCCCGCTCCTCCTTCCCCCACTCATCTCATCAGAATTTATTTTAGAAATAGCAAATTTAGAAATTATTTTTAAAAAATCAAAAAATTGCTATAACAGTCTAACCAAGTTCTGCCCAGAACTATACGAGCGTACTTTGTCGTATACTAACAAAAATTTTCTAGCATCTAATCAACATTCTCTTAATTTGCTAAGACTGTGACTTTCGTCAAACGTATATTTTTTTTTCATTTAAAATTGGCTAACTCTGAGAACGGAGTTAAAAATCATTATAATCAATAAAAAATAAATAAAATAAAATAAATAAATAAGTGAAATTAATAAAAGATCTAGAAATAATTAAACAAATAAACTATTGAATAAAAAGTTAAAAGAAAAGAAGTGGGAAATTTAATTAAGAAAAGACAGAGAAAATTCGAAATGCTCTATCGGGGATTACTATTCCTTAATTTAAAAAAAGTGTAAATGCAATTTTGAATGATCATACAGCGAAGAAGATTCACTGCCACCACCACCCTCTCTAGCTTCACTCATCACTCATCAGACGCTACAAATTATTGAAGGACTGTGACAAAGAGGAGCATCTTAACTCATCAACACTAATAATCTTTTCATGGCCCTAAAAAACAGTACCCAAACTAATTAATGGCAACACAAAACAATGAACATAAAAATATGAGCTGCTGCAATAATGAACGTAGTATCTTCTTTTCACATTTATGTATCTTGAGTAACTAGTTTGTGTACTCATAAACTAATTACAACTGCCGAAATTCCGTCCCTGTACTTCCAAATAAAAACGTCTGTCTCTACTTTACGCCAAGTAAATAATATTCATACTCTTTTTTATGTCTTTGTTTAGCCATATACGGTACATTAACCGCATGCAAATATTGTCTGACCCACCCTAAAAATCTTCCATATCCTATGAGGCTATCATTCTATGTTCTGTCATATTGCAGTTTCTGTGAAATTATGTTTGGATTTTTTTTTTCTCTTTTTTCCTCCTTTCTTTTTTTATTATGAGTTTTAGTTTTTTATTATTTTGAAAAGGAAAAATATGTACTTCTTTTGTGTGCTTCACTTTTTTTGTGTATGTGCTATACTGACATTGAGTTTTTGTGCCAGTGAAACATGAAGTTAACGCATCAAATCTGTGTATGCATGTCAGCCATTTTGAGGGATGCGTGCTAGAGATTATTTAGTTTTGAATTAATTTTCTCTCATTTTTTATTTTGTTTTGCATTAGTTCATTTAAAAACTTATTTCATTTGTCTTGTCTGAAAGCGATGCTTGCTAGCAAACATTATAACTAGATTAAGAATCTGATTATACAAAAAAAATTGCCTGTTATTGTTATGTCACAAGTTAATGCT
Organism: Uloborus plumipes; assembly: GCA_038373865.1. NCBI lineage: Eukaryota > Metazoa > Arthropoda > Arachnida > Araneae > Uloboridae > Uloborus > Uloborus plumipes. Next base: position 95,869 of record JAXGGA010003683.1, on the reverse strand, counting down.
TTTTTTCTCAATCATTTTTTAACAAAATGATAGAACCTCTTCTGTATCTTGTCACTTTTTGAAAACTATTAGTGGAATTCTGGTTACTTTAAATCAATTAAAATATTTTTATTTCTCACAAAAAAGCAACAATAAATCTGGAGTAGAATACAGGTGGAAATGTGGGGCAAAGTGAAATGGTAAAATATTTTGAAAATTTGCTGCTCCACCTGTCTAACAATGTATTCATTAATTGCTTAAACATATAGTTGATTGCAGTCAAAAAATAAATCACCTTTAAAATCAAGGAAAATAGTGACAAAATCATTTTTAAAATTTGATGTGGTTTATCAAAAATGTTGGTTATTATAAAATGATAACAAAGTGTGAATTAATTTTTTTATTGAGTCATATTTAAAGTATTAATTGAGCTATACTGATGTCCAATATAGTTTTTATTTGGTTAATATTAGGCATGTTTTGATTTACCGCATATTAGAACTAATAAAAAAAATTCTTCAAAATATATATTTTGAAAAAAAAAAACTATTTGCTTTTTTCTCTCTTATTGATGTCAAATAGGCGTGGCTTATTATTAAATAAAATTGCTGAATTTTTTTGAGGATTTCACATAGGTATTATATAGCTTTTTCGCACTATGCTGTAACAAGGTTTTATATTAATTTTCAAAATTTTTTGGGGAAATTTACTGGGTTTTTGCTATTTTTTTCACTTTTTTGGTGCCACAGCGAGCTTCTAAATACTGAACGAAATCGATGACATTTTGGAGGGCTTCTAAAAGATTTATTGCAAAACTTTTCCGCTCAATGCAGAACTAGTCTCTAAAATGAAAAAAAAAATAATAATAATCTTCGGATACAAGATACACTGCAAAAAATGAGCTGTTGTTTTTACAGTATAATACTGGGAGCCAAGGTTTCAATTTAAAACTGTAACAACACAGTAATAAACTGTAAAACTAGTATATTTGGTTTTTTTCTGTAAAGTTAGAAATTTTAGTTTTTTGCTTTAAAATTTAGCTGTATTATGTTGTAAAAACAACATTGTAATACTAGTAGTAGAGGTTCCAGTTTGAAACTGTAAAATGCACGGTAATAAACCGTAAAATTAGCAGTTTTGCTGTTTATTACTGTAAAACTAGCAATTTTACAGTTTAGTATTGTAAACGTAGAAATCTTACAATTTATTACGGTAAAATTAACAATTTTTACAGTTTATTACTATAAAATTAGCTGTATTACACTGTAAAAACAACATTCATTTTTTATAGTGCAATAAAGACTTTTCGTAAGTTAAGATTTTTTCCCCTTTATATTGGTTGAAAATCTGCAAATATTTAATGTAACTCATATCAGATTTAACTCTTCAGGCACACCAGTAGAAAGTTTCTTCCAGAACTGTTGCTGTAAAATTAACAGCAGCATAAAAGTAATAAAACTGATAAACAGAGAATCATTTTTTGAAATCTTTCAAGCAGTATTTCTTAACTATAACGTTTTCCTCATCGTATAATATATCCCAATCCTTAGTGGTTTCGAAACTTAAAAAAAAAAATGATGACAATTATTTTGAGATCTCTCTGTAGAGAGAAAATATAAAAGAAAATTTGCAATTTTTTCTTTACCAAAAATATATACGGAGAAAAGTAAATAATTTATCAAAGTTCAAAGACCTCTGAAACAAAAAAAAAAATTTACAGGAAGAACAAAAAAGTTTAAAGTTATATTTTTCCCCCACTTTTTTCCTTCCTTTTCTGCATTTTTGCAACGCGGATCGCTTTACCATCGTAAGAGTAAGTTAAAAACATCAAAATTAGTGCTAGTGGTATTGCGTATGAAATTTATGCAATGGAGTCTTGATATTAATCGTGAGCTATGTATATTGATGCAAGTGTTGCTTATTTTGAATCATAATTTTTATGCGATTGCTCCATATCTTTCGTAATTCTTTCTATGTAAAAAGTAATTTTTTTAATGCATTTATCATTGCCTCTAAGCTAGCGTAAGATATTCTGCTGCTGTTTTGCGACGAGCTGTAATATTAATACTGTCAAAAAATTCTACATAAATGTGAACTCGAGCGTACTCATTCGTTTTAAAAGACAATTCTTTGAAAAAGGAGTTTATGAGGCATCAAATGTAAGTATACATGCGAAGCGCATCCATAAATTCAATTTAATTTCTTATTTCTGCAACTGAGATACATTATAGAATTTAAAAGTTGTAATTTAATGAACATCCACGTATAATTTGAAAAGATCATGTGCAAAAACATTTCATCTTTTAAATTCTGCAACTGATATATTATAGAATTTAAGAATTGTAATTTAATGAACATCCACGTATAATTCTAAAAGATCATGTGCAAACACTTCGTAGCTTAAAATTCGTAGACTTTGAGCTATTTTACTATTTTATACGTATCGAGACGCTGAGTTCAAGTGATCAAGCCGTATTTTGTACCTACTCAAGCACTTTGGTTGTGGGACCATTTTGTTGTAGCTATGAAAACTTTATCGAAGCAATCTTAAAAGAATAGAATTTTAGTTTTCATTGAAGTTTAAAAGTAAGTTTAACAAATTTGAATTTATTTTTATTGAACTGCAAGTTGTTTTTTTTCCTGTAAGTTCAAAATGTTGTAGCTAGTTTAGGCTTTCTTTAAGTTATTTAATATCGTACTCTTTCATATTATACGGGTAGCAACTAGAAACGGCACAAAGCGCAATTTGGCAGATAAGTCGAATACCGAAACTTCGGCTGCTGCACATATTGAGATTTTAGCATTGAATGCATGATGAATGCACACAATATGATACTGTGCTCCCATATGTTTAAATATTCTTCGTGTTACATAAAATTTTTAGCTTACTGGCTTATTTTTCAATTAATTTCACAAATTAAAGTGTTTATTTTCGATTTGTATTGGTAGTACCAGAAAAGAAGACTTTTTAAATTTTTTTATCGTAAGTAACAAACGAAATCGAAACTTAATATCTTTCATCAAACGTGAATGAGCAGGGAATGCGCAGTGAGCACTCTCTTCGTATTTTGCTTGATGAAAAATAAATAAAAATCAGCTTCAATTTACTTTTTGTTAATTCTCAGGATGTTTTATATTCCTGGATTATTTCTATTAACAATCTTGATCAATACCTAGAAAATGGGTTAGATTTTGTCGACATTTTAATAAATTTAATAAAAACTAAAATTTTATTCCTATAACTCTATTGAATAAAGTGTGACTTTAAAAAAAGTTCTGGCCTAGTAAATGTTAAAAATTGACGGTTTTTTTTTTTTTTTTGTAAGAATCAACACTAGAAATGGATAAAGAAAGTCATATTCACTAGCTATTTAAAAGCACACTAAAATGGTTCATATAATTATCAACTAAAGGTGATTTCATTTAACTTAATTATTTCATAAGAACTTTCAAGTTAAATAGAAGATACTGTTCATTATTGAACACTTTCTTGTTCCAAGAGTTCAGTAAACACAATCATTTTAATAAAACTTAATTTTTTTTCTATGTTTCATTGTATTTTTAACTGTATATAGTATCAATATTTTATCTTACTACTATTATATATGCGAAAGTTTGTATGGATGGATGGATGGATGTATGGATGGATGTATGGATGGATGTATGTTTGTTCCTCTTTCACGCAAAAACTACTGAATGGATTTTGATGAAACTTTTACCATAATGTAGCATATACATCAGAATAACACATAGGCTATAATTTATAACGATATTCAAAAAAGTTCGATCGGTAGCGTCTTTTTCATTCCAATTTAAGGTACATATTTCTCATAAATCAAAAGGCATTGCCCAAACTAACTCAGTATTTAGTGTATCATCTCAACTCCCTGTCGAAAGCTAAAATTGCGGGCATCATTTCTTCTTTCCGTATTTAATGTCCAAGGCTTTTCTCAAGTCAAATCATGAAGGTTTTTTTTCCAGCTTCATGGGGAATATCCAGGCTTTTACCATGATTTGTATTTAAAACGTTTTGTAGTCTTAGTTGTGTAAGTAGAATATTTATCCTTAAGCAATGTGTTTTTTAATGTGCATTGCTGCGTGAAAATATTATTTTTTTAGAATAAATTGTATTCCTTTGTTAGTAAATTGTTGACTGTATCAATTATTTTCACAAGTTTCGTGAATTTGTCGGTCCTGCTTAATCGTCTAACGGATAAACGAATAAAATATCCTGGAACTAGATATTTCCCATGCCATAGACGCAATGCTAAAGATTCCGCTTAATCGAATTCTCCGCTTAATCAAATAATATTTCTTGGAACCGACAGTATTCGTTTGAGCGGGGCCGACAGTATGTGTTTTAGTGTTTTAGAGTATCGGTAATGTAATCACTTGCAGAGATTGGCAACTAATAAATGGATTAGGTTCAGTATTTTCCACTTTAATGGAACTTTAAATACAATTTTACAGTATTTTTAAAAATTTGTTGGCGTTGATTGGGCGGTACTTACAATTGGTCACTTAGAATACAATCGAACAGGTATCTTGCCGAATTTGTTGCAAAAATATTATAATAACTAAGATTATGGGTAATGTTTTCCACTGACGCCAGTTCTGGCGCCAAAGACTATGTAATAATACTTTACTTCTTACGATATAACTAAAATAAAACGATTGTTGTCTGATATTTGTAGACTGCGCCAAAATCTTAATCATCGAAATAATACTCCCACAGTTGAAGAAAAGTTGTTTTTTTTTTTTTTTTGGCCGATTCCGTACGTTGTCATTAAAAAACTTTTGAAACTTACGTCAAAGCAGAAAGTAATCCGCATACGAAATTAATCAGACCCCAAAACTAAAATTACCATTAATTTGTGTTTTTCGCACAAATAATTGTCAAATGCTCCCTACTAATTTCGAAATCACTTAGGACAAAAACTTTTAGCGTCATTTCATGGTCAGCAATATTTTCTTAGCATTAAATGACAATTTTTCTTTGACAAAAATTACTGGCTTAATAATACCTAAGCATATTTGCATAAAGTAGGGAGGGGAGAAAAATTATCCTAGGTATCCCAAAACAGTTACCGCAAATTTAGCGACATTTTAACTCGTCAAAGCGGTACGTTTTGAGTTCTTTTAGTTTGGGGAAAAAAAGCGATTATAAATTGTTTCTCAATATTTTTACTGGCCCAGGCAACGCCGGGTATTTTTGCTAGTTCTTTATAATGCAAGATTGGTTTAAAATTTAAACGATCAATATTATAAAAGTGATTAGATTTAGAAAAGATCACAGTGTTCTGGAAATGTTCTAAATGTAGGAGAGCTACTAAGGGGTTCAATGTAAATGAAAAAAAAAGCAGTGCTACTCAAAAAAAAAAAAAAAATCTAATAAATTCCCGAAACTTTTCAATTTTCTCAAACGCGTTATAAAAATGTTCTAAAAAGGAATAATTTAAAGTGTTCGAAATACAGGATACAAGTATTCATGTTTTAAAAATCATTTAAATAAAACAGTGTCGTCCTCAAACCATTTAAATTATAAATAAAGCAAACATATTCACCCACTCTAAATCGACAACAAGATTTTGAGTTATTTTAAAGAAGTACGTTCTATTAACACTTTAAAGAATGTGTAAAGCCATTGATTTTTTTAATGAAAAGTCTATGAGAGAGAGAGAGAGAGATTATTTATTTTGAGATTACATTACACACATTCTAAAAACCCAAGTTTTATTTCTTTAATGTCTATAAATGCAAAGAAAAAACTTGTATTAAAAAGTTGAACTAAAAGCAATAGAAATAGAAAAGCGCCTTTTTTTATTCTTATAGTAGAAATTAAGCATATGAAATGTAATTAATCATTTACGAATATTAAAATAAAAAACATTATTCACAACAAAACTTAATAATAACAATAATAACTTTTCAGAAAGAGTTTTGTTACTTTTGGAAAAAAAAACTAAATAATTCATTAATAGGAAACTGAAAATTTATTTGTGTTACGATGAATAATCAACAATAGTAGAACTTTTATTTAAAAAAAAGGTGTAAATAAAAGTTATAAAAAATCAAAATCTATTGTATTTTTAGCACAGTTTCGAGCATTATGTTTAACTTTTGCATTTTTTTTATGCATCTCTCCATCTACCTATATTTTCGTGCTTCTAGAAGCGGGTCAGCTTTTGTTAGAGACACACATTTTAATATACTTCAACTTACCACCATTTCACTAATTCCATGCATCGTTAACCATATTAAAATTCAAAAGTTTAACTTCCATTAAGAATTTTTATTTCGTCAATATAGACACTACGTCACAATGAAGTGTCGGATATAAGACAATATTATATAAAAAGTATGAATTTTCATCAAATTAGATAAGTTCATATAAATAGAATACAAAACGCGTACATTACCTGTTTAAAGCCTTGATACATAAGTTTAATTTCTGATTTAGTAAAGTTGGTTAACCGGCAGAGGGCGTTTATCCTTAGAGGTCGATATCTAGGGGCTGCATATTCAAAATAATCCTCATAAGCGACTGCTAAAATGGAAACATGAAAGTCATCAATGACAATGCTAACTTTACTCAGTATGTACAGTATGCTCAGCATGCATAGTAAGTTATCTACTAAAATGAACGAAAAGTTGATATAAAATATTTTTTGTAGGCAGTAATTATTTATTTGATTTTCAAAAAAAAAAAAAAGATATCTCATTCTGAACCACGTGTTTCTTTTTTTTTTCGAGTAACATTCGCGTTAAATATTATGTTTTAGCAGGATGCGGCTTAATTTTTTAGTATTTTTTTGTCGCATGCCAGCCAGGCTGCCAATTTGGGGTGCGCTGCTTCACTTTTCCAACTGTAACGTAATTTGGTGTGAAGTCCGACTTCCACAGTACACGCATGCCATAGTTTGCTCGTTTATAGGGTAGGCAACCTTCCACAACAACACATTCACACACAAAGAAAGGACAAGGAACGGAGAGAGAAAGCACATCCATGCCCAAGCATGGGCCTCGAACCCGAGACCACACCATCCATGGCAGACTGCTCTGAACACTAGACAAGGTGGCCGGTACGCGGCTTAATCTTTTCTACAAAAGGAACGAAGAAATGTATTTACAGATGGAAGGTATTATTAATTTTTGCAGCACTAAATAATCAATTTAATAAGCTAATGGTAATATTTGCACGCTAATGGATTAAATTAATACCAGTACTTAAAACATACTTGAGCCATTCCATGTGACTCCACGGGACATTTAAAGTTGTTTAATCAGTAGGTTTTGTTCCATAAAAATACAAATAAAACAAGTCATGAACTCGTATGTTGGTAGCAACAGTAAATATTTGTCCTGAGAATTAAATAGAAAGTAAAAGTTAGCAATTTAAAGAAAATAATTACAAGAAAATACTTGAGACAGACAGCATTTAGATGGTCCAGTTCCTTCTCAGGCGTTTGATTACTGATCTTTCAGTTACTCTCTTTAAAACTGTAAACTTTTAACTTTTCATGTAATTCTCATGACAAAACTCTACTGGTGCAGCCAGTAAATGATTTCCAAGCTTAATTTATTTGTATTTTTGGGACAAAACCCACTGATGAAACCACTCTAAATGTCCCAGTCCGTCATATGAAATGGCCCACTTATTACAATCAATTATTACAATCAAGCATTACAAGTTAAATATAATTGCGTAGAGCTAAAAAATATTATTAGGTAAGAAAAGAGCATTATAATGTAGTCAGTCAATTTGAATGACCGACATTTTGGGTCTGTTTGAAGCTAATATCGAGTGGAACTATCACGGACTAAGCAAGAGAACTCTCATGATATTGAGGGAGAGTTGACCGTTTGTTGTTACAATACCATTATCTAGAGAGCAAAGCTAGTTTTATCATTAATTTTCAACAGTGTGAAAAAGAAACGCTGATCAATTCATCAATCTAAAACGTAAACATGAGAAAAAGATAAAAATAGTTTTCAATTTAGAGTCGAAATTTTATGTACACTCATGTCCATAAATTAGGGATAATGCAAATTCAGCCAAATACAGAGTCAACAAAACAAATACCACTTATTTATAAAACTTAGTTATAAAATAAAAGAAAAATAGTAAAAAAGATGCTACGTGTTTGATATTATCAAGTAAAATTGCGATTTTTACCCCCTGGAGCAAACTTCAAGGGGTAAAACATATCATTTTCACAAAAATTAATGTTACGCGGTTACCATGAAAGCTAATACATACTGTGTCTTCCAAACGACAAAACACAGTCTGTGCAACGCCTAGGCATGCTCAGAATCAAGTTATCAATCTGTACTTGGGGGATATTACACCACTCAACCATCAATGCTCTCTGAAGCTCCAATAGACATGTAGGAGGTGATAACAGGCTGCAACTCGCCGGACAAGCATATCCCACACATGCTCTATTGAATTCAAGTCTGGTGAGAGTGTTGGCTAGTCCATACAGGAGATATCCTCCGATTCTAGGCGTCCGTTCACGATGTTCACACGGTGAGAACGGAAGGTTATCATCCATAAATACAAATTCTGTGCCTATGGCGCCCCGATATAGGCTTACATGTTGATCCAGAATGACGTCCCGATATATTTGGCCTGTCATGGTTCCAGTTTGAACATGCAGCTGTGTCCTGGAACCCAGGATAATTACTCTCCAAATAAGCAATCCTGCACCACCATAACGATATTTTCTTGGTGGTAACGGGTAAATGTAAATGGCTCTCTCCAAAGGAAATGCCGCTGAGAGTTCGATTGCAAACTGAACCAAGACTCGCCAAAAAACATCATACGGGCCAACAGTTGCCGTGTCCATAATGCATGCTCTCTACCCCAGGCTAAGCGAAGGCGACAGTGACTTACAGTAAACTTACAGGCCTACGGGAATGCAGTCTAATCTGCCTTAACCGTCTGTAGACTGTCTGCCTTGAAACTGTCGTCTCAGTAGCTAAACAGAACTGACGATATAGGTCTGATGCTGTGCTCCATCTGGTCCTCATTCGGTGTTGTCACTCGAAGACGACCTCTGCTGTAACGTCTACTCACGTTACCATCGTCTTGGAAGCGTTTCCAAAGCCTGGAGATGACACTCTGGGCGATTCCAAGCTCCTCAGAAACCTCCTGCTGAGTGTGCCCACATTCAAGGCGGCCGATAATTCTAACGCGTAAAAAGACATTAAGCGCATAGTACGCAGTCCTCATGTATGTTGAAGCTGATGGCTTCTGAAAAAAATAGTCTTCGAAATGCTTCCTTTCAGTCCTTACTACGCTGCCAGAGCACCTAAAGGCTTGCAAAAAGCGTGATAACACTTTTACTTCATTGCCAGTATTTCTTATATATCTCACTCTCTTTCACTCTCGCTATTGTGACGCACAACTGGCGTCATCCAGTTGCTTCCTGTAATTTTCATATTATTCGTAAAGATGTGTGTAGCCATTTTACGACTGATTTATTTATTTTAAAGTTCGATTTTCTGGTGATTCTGAATTATCCTTAATTTATGGACATGAGTGTAAATCAAACATTAAACTTTTATATACACATACCTTGCAGGACGTTGCAATGGCTGAAAAAACTAAATAAACTAATTAAGTAATTAAAAAATGTCTAGAAGCCAGCAAGCAACATTTGTATTTCAGCCTCTGGCATTAATTTAAATTAGGATGACTTGTATTCATTCTCTAATCGGTCTGCTCTGCAATGAGTTTCTTAAACTATCTCAAGAACTCATTCCTGCAGAAACTGCACTTTATCTTCTCCAGGCAGCATAATACAGTCACTCTCTCTATTAAAAATTCTAAGAAACAAGCACAACTCCAGGTAATTACCACAATATCAAACCAATTAATGCAGACAATGAATAAACTAAAAATAATTAATTAACTGAATAATAAGAATTGCATGGGCTGCAATCATATGTGCATCATTCTGCATTGCAACTATTTTCATGAAAATATTCGTGAGATTTTTTAAACTTATTCATGGCATTAAATAAGATTGATTTTTCTAAATTAGGTGGTATTCAGATAAGCTTGACATCATGCTAGAAAATGATTCGCTCTTCACACGAATCAACTCAATGTAAGGAAATGTTTTCCATTTGCGTAAATTGTTCTTGCTAAACAAAAAGTTTATCGTTTTCTTGCAGTCATTTACCTCAGTTTTTCAACATAAACATGGCTAAAATTAGGTATAACACTTTAAATCACTAGTCAGGTTAGGTGTTTTCATTGATAATTCATTCCGTTGGGTTACATTTTTAATCTCGCATAGTCAAGTTAAAACTGTAAAACTGGTTTTTGTATCTATACATTAAATGGCACCCTATGTCTTTAAGTGTGCCAGACAAATAAAAAACTAATGTGTTATGCTTGCAATCACGAAACGTTCCTTCATATCCACCTTATGAATGTTTGTATAAAACTAATTGATGTTTCCCAGTAGGGAAACATCTAGTTGCATAGGGTTACCATAAAACATCAGGGTTGTAAGCGGGAATTTAATTCCCGCTTAAATATTTGACGACAGCTCTAGTTTTCCAATTACCGAAATATCCATACAAAAACAGAGTCAAAGAGCGAAATTGAAAGTCATTGCAAAAGCTTTACTTAAATAATAACAAAAAATTTACTTGTTTACAAATTGAAGATGGCAACATATAAAAAAAATTTCAAAACATTGAAAGTTTTCCGATGTTTTGCCCATAGATGTATAATATTGTATCGCGATTTAATATGTCTAGATGGTTTTGCTAACAATTAAATCGAATAAATAGTGACATTTTAATTCATATATATTGTTTATTTAAAAAAGCGGAAAGATCTAGAAAATTAGACCCGTTCAGAGAGATTCTCTCCAAAATCGAATTGGCATCGCTTGTTTTTATGTAGGTTCACTTTTATTCCTTTCATTCAAATAGCAAAACTATGTCTTGGGATAAAGCAGTTGCAGTGAAAAGGAAAGAACTTTCGATTGCACCACCCTCGTTAAAGCTAGTACTGCCAAAGTTGAATCATTTCTTGTACTCTTTAAGGTCTACCAGTCGATAAATTTTTGCTTAATTCCTTTCCTTACCTCTTAAGATATAGACGTCACAAGTAATGAGAAACAATCTTCGATTACTCAGCCTGCTTTTGAGATATGGACACCAAAATTGTAGCAACACATGTAACTTATAGGGTCTACTTATGACAAATATTTTGTTTAATTTCGCTTTTTCTGCTTAAGGTATAACAATTACCAAAAGCGAAAAAAAAAAACATTTCATTGCTCCACCTCCTTTAAAGGAATTGGCTCAAAATCTAATGGGCATCAATTAGCATAGCGACACATAAGCGTACGAAAGTACTAAATTTCGTTCGATATTATGCCGAAGGTTTTACTCCAGAGCGGCTACAAAAAACTGGTCACATACCTGCATACAAACAAACAGACAGACAGACATCTTCGAAAAATGGGCAATATGGACGTAGCTTAACCTCGAAACGTGCAAATTCTACAATATTCAAATTTAATCATTTTCACGAATTCAATACGTTCTTCCATATGTTAGACATAAAAAAAAGTAGAAACGCACATTTAAATAACAAAACTTCTATTAAACAATAAAAAAAAAATAGTTAACCACAATTTATAGAGTAAGAATCTATTACAATAACCGAGCCTTTGAATCCGCGTATTTCGCTCTATAGGATATTTTAAGTATGAAAATGATTTTCAAGCTCAACTAATGACTCTGGGAAATTATTTAACTTATTTCCGTCACTTTAACAATAAGTCATTTTCAAACAAGTTTTTTTTTTAGTTATAATTCTTTTTTCATTAATTTAGATCCACAAAACCGCATTTTAAAAGCTGACGTATCCGTTTTCAATTATTTTCCTGTCACCACGCTGTAATACGTAATGCTCCATTTTAAGTCTTATCACTCCTGTCCTAATTAGGAATGACGCAACCTCCGCATAGAAACTAATTTTGTTATCGCGAACTCTCTGTCATTAGTTTGTCCCGCTCAGGGCAAACCAGGGATAACAATTTGAAATAAATGGTATATTAATTACTAGAAAATGCTGACATCTTCTTATTTGATTCGCCACAAAAAACATACATTTTGTCAAACTATAAATTTGTTAACAATAATAGATGTTGATAGTAAAATAGAATTTGTAAAATAGAAAATTTGAACTTCGCATTTTGTAAGTACTTTCTGAAGCGGTAGGGGAGATCCCTACTCTTCACACAGAAGTTCACTCATTTTTGAGAAGCAAGGTCCTATCCAGAACTTTTGAATTTTTAGACAAGACGCAAGTTTTCACAATTTCGCAACGAAGTACGACATGCCAGCTTTTTTACAAAGCAATATTGGCTCGCACGACGACTCGTTAAAATTTAGGTTCAAAAAGAGCTTCCAACAATCTCTATATACACTTTTATATCTTAATGCCATTTACAAAAACATATGGGCGATTCTACAAATACGGGAATATTTCTAACATGTAGAATTCAAAAAATTAATTTAAAATTAAAAATCTGAAAAAAATCAGCAAAGCACTTGATAAGTTACATAATTAAAATAGAATATCAGCAGAGCTTAAATGTTTGTATTTTATTGTATTTTTGCATTTTTATTTTTGAAGGCATATGTGAATGATAAAAAGGACATGTGGATGACACAATGGGTATGTGAATATAACACAGTAAGTATGTGAATAACACAAACACAATAGGTATATTAATGAAATTTTTTAACCAGTAAACTGTTAGACATAATTTTAAACATTGTACTGTCATAGTTTGGCTTTTGATTCATCCACGTGCCTTATATTGGGGCATGTGAATGACAATAGAAAAAGGGCATGTGAGTGACAAAACACAAGTAATTGTGTTCTCAAAAAGTCATATCTGAATATTTTTCGGCTTCACTTCGAATTAGAACTCACAAATGTAAGCCTTAGGATTATTCATTGTCAAAATTTATTTACATGTACATTTTACATGCATTCTGTGGGGCATGTTAATGACAAAGATAAAAAACACTTGCCTTGAAAGTTGAGTTTAGCTTGCTTTTTATCAAAAAGTAATTGCAGAACAGCAAAATTAATCCTCATCCAGGAATAACAAAGTTCCATGCTTTGTTTTAAGATGTGTTGCCAGATTTTGAAATATAACATTTCAGAGAAAAATATCTATACTTTTTAGACATATGGATGACTGATAATCGCTGGGACAAAGTTTAGATTAACTTTTAGAGATATTATTTTCATATTATTTTGCTTTTTTTGTGATTTATATCTTGCACACATTCATATTTATAAATAAAAAACTCTTGAGAAAAAAATTAATTATTTTTTTTAAATCTATATTCCATTGATTGTGAAAATGGCACCTATGGGACAGGGCATGTGGATGACATTTCAATCTAATATCCATTTTTTTAAATGAATAATAATTTAATATTGACATTGTTGATAACGGAAATTATAGAACAAAAGACGCATAAAAATATTCCCAAAATAGTTTTTTATTAAATTAAAAACAAAAAGAGCAATCAGCATGGAACACAAATTTGCCCATTTTTGTAGAATCACCCATATACATTTGTAAAGGGGAAAATCTCAACATTGACAGTGGCCAAGTACAACAAAGAGATCATGCCTAGAGATTTAGAAACTTCTTATCGCGCTTTCTAACATAGAGTTGAGTAAGAAGGGACCCTGTTCCATCAGGCGGGTGCGAGTGTGTCAGTACTGTTCAAGAAGGTTTGGGGCTTGGCTTCAATTTCTATTCTAAATTTTTCACTGGAACACTTTAAAAAGAATGATTTTACTTATGTGGGCTTCAATGGTATACTTGAGAAAAGTGTTTGAAAAAATATGTAAAACTTGCAGTACCCGCATGGCGATGCCCGTGCAAAAAAGTAAAAGAAGTCAACTGAATATATTTAAATTCACTCCAACCCTCTGAAGAAAAATTATTATATTCTTTAATTCAAATGTGCTCCACGACCTTTTAAATTCCACTAAAAGTCATGTTGAAGTTTAAATCACAAATAAATAAATAAAAGAAAAAAACATTAAGTTAAAAGCCTTGAAAATTGACTAAATTTGATTAATTAATATCTCCTGTTCTAATTAACCTAGAGAAACGTGCTAAAATTTTTCTTTTTCAGAAAAAAAACCCTTTCCAACGACGCTAACACCGAATTTTGAGGAAGTCAACTGAATAAATTGTAATTCACTCCACCCCCCCCTCCTTTGAAGTAAAATCAATTAGTCAAATAAATCAAAAAGACAGAAAGTTAAGAAAAGGATTTATTAATCATTCAAATTGAATAAAGGCTTAAATATGTATGCAAATTTAAACCACAAAGTAACTTCAGGAACAAAAGAGCAGCTGATCAGGAAAATGGACCCAGTGTTTCAGTATTGCGTACATAGTTAAGCCTTGAAAATTGGCTAAATTTGATTACTTAATATCTCCTGTTCTAATTAACGGAGAGAAACGTGCTAAAACTTTTCTTTTTCAGAGAAAAAAAAAACTTTCCGGCGATATATAATGTTTTGGGGTGGGGGAAGGTTTTCCTTCCTCACATATGCCGGTTACATAAAGAATGAGACTAATTAATTTAAAAATGACTAATTCGAAATTTAGAATTTGGCCTTCGAGATGCATTACACGGGGATACGTTTGAATTTTTGTGCCAAGTTTCAGGTCTGTAGGTGCTGTAGGGGCTTCTGGCCAGCGGTTACAAAAGTACAAAGCCTGTCATCTTTATATGTATAGATTGTAATTTTCTTCACAGGAAGGAAGTAATAACACAACACTTCATGAAAAACCTTGTTTCTCTTTCTCTGTTTAAAACAACTCAAAAAGAAAATGAAATTATTTAGTTAGTCACTATGTTATTCATAATTGTTCTATTCGTATGGGAAATGTGTTCATTTTTTCCCTCTCTCTTCTATGCTTTGACTAAAGAATCATTTTAAAAAAATCCATATCAATATTGCGAAATTTGGTTCAGTTTGACGTGAGGATCGAGCAAGCTGTTGAATGTGCAGCGAAGCAAAAAAGGTTGAGAAGCATTTGGCTAACCGGTACATTAGAACACTGATGGTAGCTACCGGTAAGTAAGGGTTAAACGATTGCTCTATTCAAACCTGCCTTAATATTCAGAAAAAAAATCTTAAATTTGAATTAAAACAGTTGTTTTCTTAATATTCTTAAGATTGAATGGAAAAAGAAGAAACTTGTAAGAGACTTTAGACTTTTGCAGACATAATGCAATCCCACGATACTGCACCCAATCTTTAACGTGCCACTTTTTAGGCGTGGATGTCAATAGCACATATTATTTCGAAGCACAGTTTCTACCAGATGGGGACACTTGGACTCTTGTCGATCGAAAACTGCACAAGGAATTTTATTTTGATTTGGGCAGTAAAAACCGAGGGAATAACCAAGGTAATTTTTACATGAAACAAAATAAAGTGCACGGGAGTAGATGATTTTCCGCATCTCGAAAATTCACCGAGTGGCCACCGCATATAAGAATCCACGTAAAAGGCGTAGAAGATCAACTTGAATATTCCGTACGTCAAAAGTACTGATGCCATGCTCACACTAATCACTGATTTGAATGCTATTGTGCCCCAAAAAGTTTTTCAGGAATGTTTTATTCACACGGAGAAATAATAGTCGAAGTAATGCGCAGTATTTTGAAAACAAATTTTTACTGCATTTGAATCAAATCATTAGTTCGCGTTTGAAAGATTGACAAAAACAAAGCGTTTTTTACACTATTGATTGAAATAACTTAAATGTGAATCTCTTTCAATGTAAATTTTTTAATCATAGCTTCAAGTACGGTTAAAAATCAATTTATTTTGCTTTACTCATGTTGTGTGCAAAATTAAAACTATTAAGCTGCATGCAGTTTATAAGGAAAAATTATGTGTGGGAAGTAGACTTTCCTATAATCTATAGCGGAACAATGTATCGATCTGTGCATTGTCGCTTAACGCCTATCATTAAAATGATTCATTGCATATTCTATCTTTATTATGGTGAGATTCTGAATTATGACCTTAATGAATGAGACCCTTTTTTCTGCTTTAGCAGGGAGAAATATTAGCAGAGAGCACGAAACTTTCATTTAAAATTTTCATGAAGGTGAGTCTCCGCTCCTCCCCTAATTGAAAAGTGATATTTTATCGTTTAAGGTTTAGTTCTCATAATCAGAACTAATGCAGAAGTTTATGAATTTTTTAAAGGTAATTAAAAGTCAAATATGCTAAAATGCTAGTGAAATAAAACTATCAGTTGGGTTCAAGTGTTTTTTGCTGAGGTTGATAAGCCAAATTAATCCATATACAATACTGAGACCCCACTCCCTTCGATTTTCTTTCATTGGAATAAAAAGTTTACAGTTTGTGGCTCCATCGTCATCAGAAAGCCTAATTAATGATAAAACGTAATCAACAAGCAGTTTCTAATTTCCCAGCGACAGTGCAGCAAAAGTTACTACAGCAAAATAATGTCTAAGCTACCAAGCCATATTCAACAATGAGTTTTGTCTCTTCGTGGTTCATTGTAGCTTAATAGAATAAAAAGTTGTTTATTGTTATGGAAACCTAACTGAAGTAGTTGAAGAATTCAAAATTAACAATTTCGTTGTTCACTGCCCTTTTTCCTGGCATTTGAAAACCCTGGAAGTATAAACTGTTTTAAGACAATGCCTTAATTTGCCTCGCTAATACTCTGGTGTTGTTATTGAGAATATTAACTGTTAATGTTTGAATTACAGTGTTACAACGTTTGAATGACAGTAATAAGGGTAGGAGAATAAAGTATTTTTAGCGTTAACAAAAAGTTTACATTCTGTGTCAAAACAATTTAAAAGTTGATAGTATGAAATACGGCTGGGGAGGGGGAAAATGTTTCAACGTGGTTTTGGGTACGAGGCAGAGTTGACCCATGGCAAGAAAAATAACATGAAAGCAACCTTGGTTCCAATTGAAAAGCTAGTATTATCACCTTTTCAGTACTTCAAGCTTAAAAGTAATTTGCCAAGCCCTTGTTAATGGATGTGGGCTGTCTTGTATATACCTGTTCCAAGTTCCTGAAACTTTCTGAAGCCAGGTAAATCTAAACACTATTAAAAATTCAGGAAGCTTTTATGGTAAATGTTACTCTAAAATGTAGCATTTCCAGTACAAAAAATTTACACAGTAAATTGTACCGATATAAAAAAAAAGTGATTGCCGTGCCAATTGATCATCACGTGACCTGCTGTGAGATGCAGATGACACTCTATTTCCGCTCTCTTGATGTGTCTCATCTGGTACCGTGGATCGTAAAGCAGTGTGAAAAATTGGGTCCCGGGTTCGATCCTTGTCGTTCGTATCTCGCACTTTTTAATTCTCGTTTTCTCTTCCACTAAAATTGTACAGTAAAAAATATTTTACGGTAAAAGTTACTGGCAACATGGATGCCAGTAACTTTTAACGTAAAATTTTAGGGAAGTTTTTACTCGTCCCGGAATAAGAAAAATTTACATGTTGTCTTCTTTTCAAAACATTGATAAACAAGAAAAATATATGCATGGGACTTATCTTAAAATGCAGTTCACAAGTTTTTTTAAGAATATTAAAGGTTCCAACCACAAAATAAGGACATAGGATAAGGTGACAACTTCTGAAGCTAAATGTTACACGTTGAACTTAAAGGTTTATTTCTTGCACTCCTACATTGTCAACATCATCCGAAACCTGGGAGTGTAAAATGAAGAACAGAGTAAAAGTTTGACCAGAATGTTCATAAATACTGCCGTGCCAAGCGCAAAAGTGGTATATGCAGTCAAGTTCAAACTGAGATATAACACTTTAAAGTTCTGAGCCACCATGTATTTGATTCAGATGAAACTTTTCTAGATTTTTTAAAAATATTTCCTGTTCTCAAATGATCATATAATTTTGTATTTAGGTAAAATACGTCACAAAGAGCCAACTGGTGGGGATAATTCAATTTTGTTAGAAAGTGCAGATACGACTTTTGTGCTTATCACGGCAGAATACTGACCGAGACGTTTTCTAGAAAAGTGAGGAAACAATATGTTATCTGACTGCTAATGGATGCTCAATCAAAAAACCAGAGGAAATCAGAGACAAGTTCGAACAAACACCAAAGAAAGATTGCGTACTAAAACCTATGAAGGCTTTTGTGCCAGAAAACACAATGCAACCAACCAACCAAAGATACGAAGAAACGGTTTCATAAGAATGAAGAACGCACCTGAAATTATGTACATATTCTAGGAACCATTTTTCTGTAGTTACATAGTTGGTCACTAAACTATATTTTGATCGCTAAAACACAAAATAAATAAGTTTCATCAAATATAGTTTAGTAGTTTTATATACCATTATTTTTTTAAATTTTAGTTATAATAGAGTAGTCAGCTTTTACCAAAAACATGTTTTCATGTTCTAAACAAACTGTACTTAGCGGGATGTTATGGAAGTCATTTTTAGAATAGGTGACCTTTAAACTACATAATTGAGCAAAAATAACTTACACAGCTTTAAAAAAATGATCTTGCAGATCGTGTTTCTATTTTCCCCCACCTCTTTACTATTATTTATGTACATATAACACACATATATCTCAAGCTCTATTCCCTGATACTCTGATATTTATTATTTCCAAACCTATATGCTCCCTTATTTTTTTCTCATCCTATTTACGAGCATAATTTGGAGATGTTTTCCTTTCAAAACTTGTTTATAAGCGCGAAATTGCTCTCATAAGTCATGGCTTCCGCAGCATACCAAAGCAATAAAAAGCAGCCACAAACCCTCCCAATGAGCACGTGACCTTCTCGAAATAACGTCATAAGAATAGATATGTGGCAGTATTATATGACCTTAATAATGCCATTCTTTCGATTATTTTCGAAGGTTTCGCTTTATGATGTTTACTATTGCATGCATATTAACACTTGAAAAAATATTGCTACAAAACAAATATATTATTCAGTAAGATTTGCACATTTTGTTTGATTTCTTTGTCATATTTGATTCAAAAAATAAACAGCTCGTTGCATTTTTATTTGGCATAAAACGAAAGCAATGATGTGGTTTTTTATTTTTCAAAACTCAGGGTTATTCCAGTTATAACTTATTAATTTTTGTAATGTTCTTATTGTTGTAAGGATGCAGGCATTGAGAACCATTTTCCATGTTCTAGAAAATTAAACATCAAGTTAAAGTTAAACAAAGCCTGTTTTATGTTTCCTTATTCGGGGTTTTGATACTCTTAGCAGAAAAAAAGCATATAATTTCTTCTATTTCTTTTTGGTTAATTCTATTGATCTGCGTAGTCATTGGTGCATAACGAATGCAGGACTCATATACACAACCCAAATCATGCCATCAATAAATTCAAAGGCAGAAAAGGGGGAAAAATAATGCGTATAACTTTTAGGCTCAATATTTTGAAAAAGTTTTCAGCTTGAAGCAAATTACATTAAAGTTGCAATTGATCTTTTTTATACTTGAAACATAATTGCGTTTGAACCTGTAAAAATTATTTCAATGTAATTTATAATTGTTAATTTATTTTTTTCTAACTATTTGAGAGTTTCTAGTTCTAGCAATTTATTTCTATTTACGCTTTTTATGAAGTTAAAAATTAAAAATAATGTGACATTAAAATGGAAAGTTGTATCATTCTGAGAATAGAAAAAGGAACATTCTAAATTAAAACAAGGATATAAAAATGTTTAATTAAAACCTTTAAAACATAATTTTATCACCATCTTATTTAACGATCTAAGTAGATAAGATCTTTGTTACCCAGACAAGATCGAAAGATAGCTCAGATGCGAAAAATTGCAAAACCATAGAAGGAAACTCTTTTTTATGCGACAAAGCTCCAAAACAATTCTGGTGGAAAAAAATTAAATCTTGTTTACCTAAACTTCACTCATACGTGTTTAAATATTTATTTGATTGAAATTCCACCATAACTCTCCTTGTCTTTCTTTGTTTAAAAATGAATTCATCTCATGCGTTAAACTCGAATTTATATAACTAAAAAAATAACAAAAAAAACGGCTTTTTGAAAGAATGATAAATTGACGTAGGACTCGAAAGCAGGCATTAACGATTTTTAAAAAGCCTGATTTCAGATGCAGACACCAAAAATAAATGGAGATTCGATAATTTTCTCGTTACTTTTCCGTCAGATGTATCATTTACTATTATATTCTTTTCAACGAGACAGTTTCCCCATTTTTCAAGAGATTTCGATAATGTTGTACTGAAATTTCAATCCAGGACGAAAAAATAAATGCGTAAACGTTTACGAATTAGATACTAAGATTTACGGTTAGCATATATAAAAGCATACATGTGTGAGTGTGTATATAAACAGTTGACGTTAGCATTAACAGATGCGATCTTAACACAAATATTTTTCACAGCACCTAATGATAAAGAAGATATGATACTTCAAACTATAATGTTTAAAAAAAAATTAATGCGTAAAATGCATTGAGTCTAGCATTCATAGCATCTCGGGAATCGTTACAGAATTAAACCTTTTTTTTACCCAATATTTCAAGAGTGTGTCGAAGTTATCTTCTCTACCTAAAATAAAATAAAGTCTCAAAAAGCGTCTGTGTGTTTAAACGCGCAAAACTAGAGAGCTAACCGGCTTTTGCGGCAATTTTCATCGGAATTCCTTTGCACAAGGAACGTTTGGACATCAGTTCGAAAAAGGTTCGATCGGCATTTTTTTTCTCTCTTTATTCGAATCTCATTTAATTAAAGCCAAAAATTTGGGAACATAAAGGTCTCGACAGGGATTCAATTAAATATTAACAAACAGATTTAAAAACTTTAAGTTAAAAAAAAAAAAAAAACAGCGCACGTAACGTTTCTGGTATCATGGGCTGCGGTCTAGTGTACACTCTGCATGGTTTTGATATTTAAATAAACAGCTTCAGAGAACTTACGCATGTCTTCTCAAAGTGTTGTACTTCACTGAAGGAGATCATACATGAGATTAGCATCTGTCTCATATATATATATATATATATATATATATATATATATATATATATATGTATGTATGTATATTTTTTTTCAGTTTATCATACATGTATAAGGACAGTATTCGCCAAATTAAAAGACTCATTAGTTAATGTAAGAAGGAAAATATATTCATTGATTCAATACGATATTAATTTCAAGGCAGAGGCACTAAAAATATTGTACAGCAGTTGCTTAAAAAGTATTATCTAATTGAGCTTACATGGTTGGCAGTCCTTCTAGAATGACTAAATTAACCTTGAGTGGATAACAGTACTTCTAAGTACTTTTCCGTAAAAGCTACATCATTTGGCACATTTTTATTTTTGTCGATTTTAGTGTATTTATCACTGTTGTAAACTAGAAAAGGCGAAGCGGGGTACATTCCACAACTTCAATTTCTAATTTCTAGAAAAACTACTACTTGTTAATTTCGACAAGCACTTCAAGAATTTTTCTACTGTCACCAAGGTATAAAGTAAACCAGTCGCTAAACCTTCAACGGAAAAGTACAAATGCCTGTTTTGAACCAGCTGGAACCTCTCTTGTTTTTTAACGGTCTAAATTGCTCAGATAGACGGATGTCAAAATTACGTTTCCTTAAACATTTAGAAGTTACACACTTGTATAAAATAATAAAATTACCACATCGTATCGGAAAAGGTAAAAATAGTCAAATGTCACTTTGTAGGTGTCACAGGGATTACGAGATTTTAATCATTTGTTTACTTTTATTGCGAAATTCGATAAATTAAATTATTATTTAGATTTTAGAACAACAAATAATGAGAGGTGCCGGAAGGAAAGCCTCCGTCTCTCTTAATTAAAAAACATTTTTCTATTTTCTTGATCACACGGTGCCTTATTCAGCATTAAAAATGCGATTTGGAAAAAAAATATTGAAAAGTTCTCTTCTATCTAGCTTTTGGTTTTGGAGGAGGGATTTGTCTGGAAAGGGTTTCATAAGAGTTTAATCAGTACTCATGTAAAGTACTCATGTAAAAAATGAGCCTGAAACCAATTAACCCCAAATTTGAAAAAAGAGAGAGACAAAGAATGCGGGATCAACTTTTTTCCCTTTTATAGCAAATCTAGCTACAATTACGTTTATGAATTTTGTTACAAATTATTCTAGTTATTTAAATACATACAAATGAGATACATATAAATTACACACAAAAGAGATATGAAATGGGTAATAATGTGTAAGTTTTAAAAGATGCTAATCTCTAATCATCAGCAACGCCGGCTCGCGAACATTAAAACCCATTTAATAGCATTTTGCAGTGTGACTTTAGTCATTTACAGTTTCTGCTCAGATCGCCAAAACTTATAACCTTATCTATCATGATTTTCTATATTCTTTAATTATTTTAAGAACTAATTACCTTTAAAGCAGAACACAACTGTGTATATCATATTTTAAGAATATGTTCCTCTCATTTGCATTAGAATACGGATGCTCCGAGAAAATAGGCTTTCAACGACATAATGCTCAGGGTATCATCCTGATTCATGTTCAAATTATTTATCACCTATGTGCTGCATTCGGGCGCACAACAGTTCTTTTAAAATAGTATTGTGAGAAAAATTGAACTTTTGCAGACAGCACACATTATTCAACTTTAAACTATATACTATAGATTATCTTTTTTCAAGTCAATTTTATGCACGGCGTTTTTGTACATTAACGAAACCACTGTATGTATAAGTTCAATGTATGTACAAGTAAACCTGTTAATCTACGCGATAAAAATACAATTGTTTCAAACGATTTTTTTTTTCATTAAAAAGTTATTAAGAAACAGAGAGACGGATTGTTCGACTCAGATAGATATTATGATTTTTATAGTACTACTATCTTATTACACGGCGTTGCCCGGTTTTGCATTATGTTTAACTTATTTCAGTCTAAAAGGAGATAGGTGAGCCTCAAATTGATAATTCATTGTAAATCGTAATATTTTTTGGAAAATACTCATATTTAAATGAATTATTTTATCAATTTTCATGCTTAAAGGCTTATCTCTATTACTCTATACATTCAAAATTAAAAGAAAATGGACATTTTGAAGCAAAAATTTGAATTTTGAGCTGTTTGGAGGTTTTTTTTTTTTTTTAATTTCAAAGTCCCACCTATGTGAATTCCAATACACCAAGTTTGATAAAAATCCGAAGAAAACTGGATTTGTATAAGGAACAAACATACAATTAAATATTTTTTCATACATCTATTTCTATATATTTATAGACTTCATTTCCTTTAATTCATCTACATTTATTAGTATTTTATTTTTTTGTTCTTGACGTAATGTTTCCAGCTATATTTTCAAGAGACTTTTTTCAGGCTATTTACTTATTTTTACCTACATTTTTTTAAAAACTCTTTCGGAAAAAGTAGGGTAAAAAACCCCGACTCTTAATGCATCTTACCTTTGTGAGTCGGTTATCTCTCACCAGCCAACAGAATACTTACTGTGCAAGATAAAAATGTTCTTCATGTTCTAGAGACAACGTATACTTCTGAATAGAATTACTCACAAACCATTGAGAAGAACATTAATCGGGAAAGAACAGGAATGAGGCGTGAAAACGGAAATGATAAGCATCGAAAGTATCCCCACGTGATTTATGGCTCCATAGCTTTCTGACAAATCATTGGGATGGTTTGATGGAAAGAAGAAGATACCCGGCATAAAAAAGGGAAAAGATCGTCAGCAGTCATTGCCGTAGTTTAGAGGGACTTCCTATCATCTACGATTTCCTGAGTACTTCAGCCGTATTAAAAGAGGGTTATTGCATATTTTTGAGAATTGTAGGAGCCGTTAAATATTCATTTATACTGTTAGTTGACTTATTTATTTGCTGATTTTTTTTAAGGGAATCTGCATTAATTCATCTACATTTATTAGTTGTATTATTTAAATTATTTATTCTTGACCTGATATTTTCAGCTATATTCTCAAGAGACTTTTTTTAGGCTATTTACTTATTTTTACCTACATTTTTAAAAAACTCTTCCGGAAAAGTAGGGTAAAAAACCCGACTCTTAATGCATGTTACTTTTTTGAGTCGATTATCTCTCAACAGCCAATAGAATACTTATTGTGCAAGACAAAAATGCTCTTCATGTTCTAGAGACAACGTATACTCCTGAATAGAATTACTCAATAACCACTGAGAAGAACATTAATCGGGGAAGAACAGGAATGAGGCATGAAAACGGAAATAAGGATTGGAAGTATCCCCACGTGATTTATGGCTCCATAGCTTTCTGACAAATCATTGGGATGGTTTGATGGAAAGAAGAACATACCCGGCATAAAAAGGGAAAAGATCGTCAGCAGTCATTGCCGTAGTTTAGAAGGACTTCCTATCATCTACGATTTCCTGAGTACTTCAGCTATATCAAGAGGAGGTCATTGCATATTTTTTGAGGATTTTAGGAGCAGTGAAATATTCATTTATACTGTGAATTCACTCATTTATTTACAGTACACTTCCAAATATCCACGGAATTGGATGGCACGGGCATTGTGGATAACGAAAATCGCGGATAATCCGAAAAAAGTATAGAATAAGGGACAAAGAAGATGAAAAAATTCTTTTGCTTGAAAATAATTGCATTACTTTTAAAACGTGATATGTACAAACAGTGACGATAAGTACAGCATAAAAAAATATTCATATTTGAGGTTCTCAAGCATATAAAATCTCTAAAGGAGTGGTGTTTACGATAGCGCCCAGGTAAAAGAGTTTTTCGGATGAAGTACACCGCACTCTTGGGCAAGAAATGTTAAGAAAGAACAAAACTTAAATTCGTGCTTTTAATCGAAAAAATCAATTAATTGTGTTTTGCTCTAAAAGAATTAAGTTAACTAAGATTATTTTCCCTGAGATCCTCGCGGATAATCAAAGATTTCACTGTACTGGATTTTTTTAAGGGAATCGGGACGTTCTCAGCAACGAAAGCAGTCGAATTTTGTGTTACAAATTATGAGGTGCTGATTCATATGAAAATCAAGTGAATTGAAGTATATTGCGCATAGAAGGTCAAATCTTCTTATCACAAAAGATTTTTTTTTTTTATTTTTAGAGTTTGTGTTTGAAATGGGGATATAAAATATATTGTTGCGCGATAATTTGAAATTTATTAATGCAGATAAGTACGCTTAGCAAATACAATTTTGAATTGAAAATCATTTTAAAAATAAATATTACAAAGGGAAAAGTTCAAACTACAGTGAACCTATTTTCATAGCAATACACCTCACATAAAAAACCACAACAAATGTGTATGTTTGAAAAATGAATATTGTACAAATTAAAAACCCAAAGAAGCGATAATTTTGTCTAAAATTACTATCCTAAAATACGATAGTACCTAAACATGAGTAAAAATATTTTTAAAACACGCAAAGTACTTGTATATATCATGAGATAAAGTATCATAACAATGCAATGACTATAATTTTATCTAAGCGCACCCAATTAAAAAAAAAAAACTTAATTTCTGAAAAACGAGAAAACGTTTAGCATGCATGATGTATACTTGCCTTATGGAATCTTGTTGATCCATCATTAGCTTTCAGAATTCGATATACACACAATTTATACATTTTTGAATCAGGAAAGTGTCCCATATTCTGTGCAGTTTCGGCTGAAAAATCGATCCCTTAAGTTCAGGAAAAATCGCTCAATATGAATTGGGAAAAAGTCGTATACTGTCTTTGATGAACGTTTTAAAATTCAGTGCGCCTAATTTAGTAGTGAGTGGCCTAAATGAAGCTATAAACTTTTTTCCTTCTTTATAAGTGAGTGTGTGTAAGCAAAGAAAAAGGGTCTAGCTGATTTTCAAGCATTAAAAAGTGACCAGCTTTATGGTTAATAATAATTAAAAAAAAAAGAGATTTACATTAAGTAAATTTGATTTTTGTATGGTTATTAGGCTTTTCTAGTGTATTTTTTAGCGGTGGTATAAACATTGTCAGAGCTAAAAATATAAATATTATTTTCAAAAAAGAGAAAAGAAAATATAATCTTACAATCTGACTAAAACGAATGCCTTCCTGTGAAATAGTTTACTAATATTATGACTCAGCTTTATTAAGAACATAAAATTCATTAAATCGAGTTTTTATTATATTAATGACAAAAAAATATTTTAAATGAATCAACTAGAATAAAAACGTATAAAATTTGTGCTTTGCCGTGATTTCAAATAAATTGGAGAAACACAATGCAAAGATCAACAAAATCTTATCTAGTAAATGACTTTTCGAAAAATCCAAAAAGAAGCTTTTACATGTTTGGCTAATATCATTATTTCTTAAAGAAACTGCACAAACATTATTATTTAGAATAAAACATCTAAACAAACAAATTTAAGTTACTTAAATCATCCTTTGTCAGACATTTAAAATAATGCATGTTACAAAAACAAATACACAAAATATAAAATGACTTTTTCAATTTCGCTTTCGAAGTTCAGAATTACCCTTATTTTTAAATACCATCAATGAAGTTCAAACGAAGTACCAACATCAAGTTCAAGAAGTAATTGCTGTCATTAAAATAAGATTTCCAGTAATTTAAATGACGGAATACAAATCTTTGTGTATCTCCTCTTTGAAGCAACTGAAAATCAGGTTTAATTATAGCCATTTCTTTTCTTCAACGTTTTGAGACAGATTTTATTAAGAAAAAAACATTTAAAAATAAAATTGAACATTAAATTAAAAAACTTAGAGAATACATTTGAAAGTTTCGGTTAGAGTGTAGAATAAAAGAATATTAGTGGCACGAAGATTTGTTGTTATTGGAAGCTAAAAAGTTCTTTTTTTGGCGAAATCGTGCAACTGTATTGCAAACGCAGCTTTTGTCGCCATTAATGGAGAAAAGTTTTCTCAAAAACTACTTATACTTGGCAATACCAACGTTATTTTAGCCTTTAAACTTTTTTTAACAATAAAAGCAGCTTTTAAGGCTACAATGGAGTATGAAAATCAATTTTTCCAATTTCGAAGATACAGTCCTGGATTTTTTATGAGTTATAGACCCTTATGAGGCGAAGTAATAAATACAGTTTTGTTGAAAATATCTGAATAGTTTATCGAAATACAGAGAATATTTTATTTTTAATCGTAAATATTTGAACCGCAAAAACCATTCCATGCTCACCAATTTTTTTAAAAACTTGATTCTTTCAATTTTTCTAGATGCATATTGCGTATTTAAAGAAAAGTAGAGGAGCAAAATTTCATTAACCACAATATTCTGGGAAAAATGTGTTAAAAACCGAGTTTTTACTAAAATTTCAAAGTCAATAAAATTTGGATTCAAACCTGACTTTAAAAAAATGAGCGTACTGAAAATGTGCTCCCCAACTTTTTTTTTTATTTGTATCTCTTGATCAAGCTGAAAAAAACTCAAAGTGATTAAACATATATTGAAGTGCAGGGAGCATTTGGAAGATACGCATGAATTGAAATTTTACGATTCTGAGATATTTGCATTTAAATGAAACATTTGTTTGCAAATGTAAAATATCTCCAAAAACAAGTCGATAAACTGTAAAAATTATAAGTAACAGCTTTCAGCAACTTTGTTCTGTGCATATTTCATGGATAGAATCTTGTTCCTTTGCAGAAAATGTCTTTTTTGCACATTGCAATGGATGCAGCTCGTCGTTTAGATGGTCGACCTTTGAGTTTTCGGTAGCGAGAACTCAATAAATCCATAAAGAAGACTTGAAAATTAATAACAAATAATATAATGCAAAAGTTCTTAACTTATAGTGTAATAAGATATAATTTAGCTCTGAAAAGAGCTGTTTTTGTGTATAAAAGAAATGTAAAACGCTAAATTTGAAAGTGATTGTGATAATGAAATAAACATCAAGATTAAAATAAAAAAAAAAAGATTGGAACTATGAACACAGTTACAGTCAACTTAATAATTGCTGAAGAAGTAGGAAGCAAAACTATTAGCGACTTCACCGTTAGCAGAGTACAAAAATAATCTGAAAATTAGTAGTTAGATGCGATTCACGTGACTGTCAAGTGCTCAACTGTCAAAATCAGCTGTCTAAACCTGTAAACAAGAGGGCGGAGTAAAAAGTGATACTGATAGAACAGTTAATAACTTCGGTAAAAATCGTACGAATGGATTTTTTTTTTTGCTATGAATTACAACAACTCAGAGATTAATTTTAAGGAAAAAAAATGAAAAATTAAAATTTTGGTCAATTTTTCGCATTTTAAGACTTTATTGTAGCCAAAAAGATTCAAAGCTTCATTTAATTAAGAAATATAATCCAAATAATTAAGGTAAACCGTTATATAGTGAAATATTCCACGAAAAGAATACAAGCTAGCAAATAACATTAAACATTACATTACAGAATTTAATCTTCCACCAAATACATTAAACTTTAACAAAAACACCATTCAATGTTAAATAGCTAGTGCAATACTCATTTCATGTAACTAAAAAACAATAAAAGTCCCACAGAATGTAAAATGATCAGCAAACAAGGCGACGACGTTAGCGATATTTTTCTGTTGTCGCTGAGGTAGATATTTTAAGCAACAAAAAATTGCATCAAGCGCCAATGTAACCATATTATAGTTACCCCAACTTCAAACTACAGCAAAACTTCAAATACTTAATATTTTCAAAGTTAACAGCATAACTAATACCGATTGGGACTTTCAGAGAACTAGTACTCCAAGGCAGTTGTTTCAAACCTGAGAGCAATTTGGCAACTCAAAGGAGGAACAATAAATTCTTGAAGGATGATGGAAATGTACAATAAGAATTTAAAATATAAAATACTAATAGAGTAAACTCCCGATTATTCATGGAATAGGAGGCACGGTAACCGTGGTTAAGCAAATATCATGGATTATTCGAAAAATAGATAAAACACGATATTAATGTATACCATACCAAAAAAATCAATAACACTCATACATGCATTTTAATTATAGCTAAAACTATAACATTGAAAATATTTTTAGCTGCTAACATGAACAATAATACACTGAAAATCATCGTAAGATAATTAAAATTAAAATGTGATAACCCCGCTGCTAATCCTAACAGCGGAAAAACTGACCGCAGATATTCAGAAGTTTATTGTATTACGTAATAAGGCAGTGAATGCCGGAATTGAAAACTCATAAGAAGCCGATTGTTCAGAGCGCATACAATGAATCAATAGTTTAAGAAATATGTTTAAAAAATAGATAAAGTTCAGGAGCTTCCTCCACACAACCCGGTACCCCGGTAGCATTTAAGCATACTGTACTCGATTTTGGACATGCGAAAAGATGCACGCGTATCATTGGTCGAATTGCTGTCAATCAATTGCCTGTCGCCGCCCATAGGTTCGGAAAGTACGGGAAGTGAAAGAAAACTGTCAAAACAAGAGTGTAAACGTCGTGCTAGGAGGGGGGGGGTAGTTATTAGCTGCCTTGTTATCGTAAAATAAATAAACATTTATAATTGTTAGAATCAAGCTAAAAAATGTTTTATTACAAAAATAAACATAGAAATAACTTCTATGCAAATTCATCCCAAAATACGTAGTAGTGCCATCTATATGTACACACGGAAAGCAATTTACGGAAATGTAATTTTCTTTTAAAACTTAAAACCAGTGCTCCAAATGTATTGGATTACTATTCTTGATTGATAGGAAAATGAATGTTCGCGCCCTTCTAAAACAGTTCTGAGAGTGCTACAAAAATACTATATTTTATATTTTTACATATTTTTGATTTTTTTTTTCTGCGAATAAGATAGTATCTTACAAATTTATTTTTAAGTAAAAGGGGGAAAATATAAAATTTTTACTCAAGTGTTTGTGTTTTAAGGTATTGATATTCTTTTATAATTACTATTAATGCGATACGTGTACTAGCATCTGTTTTATCAGTTCAAGAATTATTAATCATTAGACAGTTAAAAATGTTCATATACATTTTTTTTAAGCAGGAATTCCTATAAATCGTTTTTACTGATTATCCGACTAATTATTAATAAAGAAAATTTCCGGATTACTTGCCCTGATGAAGTATCTCGTGCGAACAAGGTACATAAATTTTAAATAAAGAAATTAAATGATTTAGTCCCTTTAAAAATCGTATTTATTGGGTTTCGTT
The DNA here is from genome assembly GCA_038373865.1 of Uloborus plumipes. Taxonomy (NCBI): domain Eukaryota; kingdom Metazoa; phylum Arthropoda; class Arachnida; order Araneae; family Uloboridae; genus Uloborus; species Uloborus plumipes. Next base: position 65,599 of record JAXGGA010003683.1, on the reverse strand, counting down.
TAACATCTCGTCTAATTAAAAAAAGATAAAAAAAAAAATTAGTGTCGAGTACTTAGTGCTACCTTAAAATATGAATTTTTTCCCTCTCTTAATTTTCAGTTATGTCAATTATTCATGGAGTAAAAAGAATGCTAGACAAGCAGAAGAACAAATTATGTATTTATATACCCCAATGTTATTCACAGATACCACTAACGATTTACCAGAATAGGAAACGAAATGGAATATTTATATCTATTAAATTCACACGCTTGAAAGTAACATTAAGTTCAGCGGACTTGCAGAAATCGACAGCTATAATTTCCAAATTTTTATAAACTTGTTAAAAGCTTTACTGATGCATAACAGCCCCCCCCCCCATTGCAAAATAATATATTTTACAAATAATTCAATTATATTTTCCAATATTTTAGCGCTAATAGGAAAAAAGTATAACGTTTACATGAAAAGATTTAATGCACATTCAAGTAGCCTATATATTTAACAGTTTTAATAACCTGAAAAGTATACAAAAAAAAAAAACTTATATTATCCTTATAAATAATTACCTGTTAATCATTTTTAGAAAACACATTTCTACAAAAAACATAACAGTTGCGTAATTTAATTTATATAAGCTAATAAATAAAGCGTTGAAAAATATTTAACAAAGCATTTACAATTAAAATGAGCAATTAAAAAAAACAAAATTACCAGAAAACGATTTGTTGATATGAGGGGCACGAATTTCTCATGCTCTATTGCTATTTGTTTTCCTTTCATATTCTAGCAAAGAAAAGTGTCTGCCATGAACTTAATGTTGCTTGTTATAAAAATGCTCTTATCATTTTCTACCACAAAATTATGAATTTTTTAAGTAAATATTCGTCTTTTATTTTTATGGAGAACTGGGCGAATTCATATAGGCTGTATCTCAGATTAGCATTGCCTTTGTTTTGGTGGCGAAAGGAGATCTAGTAACAAGTCGATTCGACCAATGATAGGCGTTCATCTTTTCGCATGTCCAAAATCGAGTACGGTATGCTTAAATGCACCCCGGTAGGTCCATCATTCATTGCAAAGTTCGTGAAAATATTTTCATAAAAATGTATTTCTATGTATGGAAAGTATGTCAGTGTTCAAAGTTAAGTGCTAAGATTAGTTCGTTAATAAAAAGTTCGTTTTTTAAAAGAAAACAAGAAATACTATATTATGTCTTGAACGTTTTTAACGCTTGAAAGTGAACTTATGTGTGTTTATTTATTTATTTTAATTATTGTTATTATTATATTTTTTTAAGGAATGAAAGGAGGGGGAGGGAGATGTGTCAACCACTAAGGAGGTATATAAGCTCAAAATTTGAACCACCTCTCTAGGATGTTTTTCTTTTCAAATTAAGCCTAAGTATAATTTTACATAGAAAAAATATTTGAGATTAAAGTATTTGCATGAAAAATCTGATTAATTTTGATTTCGGATTTCTCCTTCTCGTTGGCGAATTTCTTCGAATGGTAATGCGGAACACTTGAAATTTATTTCACTTCAGCTTATCCAGACGACTGCACTCTTCATGGAATAATATGAATCATCCGCATCCATCCAGATCTGTAACTGTCACTGAAGCCTGTTTTGAGCCTAAGTGTTAAGGAATTCTTAGCCAAGAAACTCATTTACACAGCTTGGCTCAGATTTCCTTGACACTCAGTCACCCATAAATATTCCTGAAGGCGAATTTATTCCACACGTCCATCTGCTTAATTTTCCAATCGCTTTACCTCTCTTGAAGATCAGAAGTTCAATACCAAGCCATTGCGTCCATTACTTCTGCTTCATTTCAATTGCATTTGCTAATATTCATGACACCATTGCAGAGCTTCATACTCCATGTTAAACTGGTCACATATTGATTCTTTTGTTATTTCAGTCTTCATTCTTCATCTTGTCCGACTGACATCTATATTGCTAATAATTTTACAGCATTCTGCTTATAATTTTTAATTAGTAAGGTAGATTGAGGGAAGATACCGTAGTTTTTACACTTTATTTTATGTAAAATGGTAAATTCGTTATATTTTTAAAAATCCAATTTATGGGCAAAATATAGACTTTTGTGATTGGCGAGAAAAATAGGTTTTGCTTTGTAAAACAATTTTTTGCCAACGAAATTAAATGTTTACTAAACCCTTCAATTCGGCATGTTCCCCACAACTTTGGGAAAGATGCCTTTACTGCAATTTCTGTTGGAGGAAGACGCCGTACACGATGTTTTTGAGTTAACTGCTGCATACAATGTATTTCATCCTATCACTTTTATCCAACCTTTCGGTGTAGTTTTCTAAGTCTATGTTTCGAGGAGGATGATTATTTTTCTAGGGTGTGTTGAAAAAGCAGCGGCATCTTCCCCAAAGGGAAATACGGCGCCTTAGCCAAAGGAATTGAACACTTTTTCACTCATCAGAGCGATAAAAGTGACTAAATAATGTAAAAGAACCCCTTATGCTTGTAGTAAATCAAAACCAATTTATATATGCTCTCAATGTGCGTGGTGCGTCATTCTAACTGACCGGCTAGCTGTTTTTGTTGATGGTTGTGGGTGAAACACATACGGCATCTTCCTCAGCACAGCGTCTTCTCCCAGTATACCTTAGCATTTGTTGAAACAGCAAATTAAGTAAATTTATTCGTTGTTTCCTTCAAATTTGTTTAGTTTCTACAGAAAAACTTTTAAAGCCTTAAAAATAAACTAAAACCTCAAATCAAATGTAATCTACCTCAACATCTACCCACGCATTATTAGTCTACCAACAACTTGAGTATAAAAAGTTAACACAAAACTCAAAAGAAGAAAAGAAAATAAAAGAGGTGAATGACATGAAGAAAATGGACTTTTATCAGACCTTTTCTTTCGCAGTTTATCTTGTTGACTTTGTGGAAAATCTCCAGTTTCAACAATATTTGTTAGTACTTACAATCTATATCCTTTATGACGACAATAAACATTCCGGGTAAAACTTGTCTCATGCTTCACTTTTACTTGAAGCAATATTTATTCAGTTTTTGGGCAAATTAAGTGGAAAAAAATAGACACTGCTGAAAGTTTAATTCTTCTTGATTCTTGATCAAACAAGCGGTAAGAGGATTTCGTTTGGATAAACTTAATCACAAAAGTGTTTTTATTCAAATGTTTTTTTTTGCTCTATTCTAACAATTCAAAAGCTATTTTTAAGGGGATTAAATTATTAAACATCAATTTTTACGAGAAAAAGTCAATGTTTCGTAGCAGAAAAATGATGGTGCTAAGGGAAAAAACACAATTTTAAATTCAAAATAAAAAATAATAAATTGTATTATATTTTTAAAAGTATTCGCAATTGATTTTTTGAATGCATCTACGTAATTTTCATTTCCTAAAGTTAAAAAAAAAGTACCAGCAGAAAAGTTAAAAAAAAAAAAACTGCTAAGTGAAACACAAAATTTAACATCAGACAGTTTTACTGTATATATATCATTCCTTTGATGCATTGCCGCAGCCCTCCCCCCCCCCCCCACTGAGTGAGGACATATACCTTTATACCTTAATTAAGTGGAGTTAAAAACGTGAAGATCGTGGTTTCGATCCCACCAGTGGTTTCGTCGTTTTGGATTTTTTTTTTTTTTTTGTTTCTGGCATATTATAAAATGTTTTGCTTTCAACAGTTAAGGAAATAAAATCTAAAACTGCAGTTCATAAACGCGATAAAATAAGTATCTCTCCGTTTTCAAGCACAGTTTAAAGACACAATACTAAATTTCATACAAACCAAAACAATAAAGCAAATTTTACAATTAAATACATTTATAATAATTTTACAAAGATATTTATTTATAGTATTACTTCACACTAAATATATATATATATATATATATATATATCATTTTCATCAAATAACTGGAGAAATCATTTTCAAGCTTACAAAGACAGATTATGCTGAAAAAGATTTATGTCAAATATGAGGCATTTACTATTAAAACCATCTGAATCCATTTTGTAAAATTTGACAGGAGACGGAAAAATAATTCCAGAATTCAGCTGTTTTTTCAACTAGTCAACTGCCAAGCTATGACATAACTCATGGTATGTGAGTCTACTTTCAGTTAGCATGAAGTTTCTGGATTTCCTGTTTTCATGCATATTTGAGTATATATACGAGATATTTAGCTTCAGAGAAGGTACCGTAAAATCCAAACTAGCTCACAAGTAGGTTTGCTTTAAACCAGCTCATAATCTACGATTTTTTAGCTTAGCTAGACAGCTGTTTTTTGTCTGGGGGTGGGGGGGGTAGGGTTTTTTTTTGTTTACAGTTGTTTTCAACGTGACTGAACTGGATGACGTGCAAAATTTTAAAAAATCATGGCTTGAGCTGTTTTTGTTTCTAAACTTATGTATACAAGTACAGCACTTATTAATAAACATGAAATTCGGTTATATTATCCTTATCAGATAAAGTATAAATTTTCTCACCGTTTTACTGCTAGAGATTTTCAAAGACTTACCTAAAAGACAAAATATAATAAAGTTAAAATGCTAGTACTCATAAATTCAATCAACATAAAAGGTATATTTTGTTTAAAAAAAAGTTCTTGATAATTTTTAATGGTACAGTGTAACTCGTATTACATAAATAAAGAATATTATGTGAAATATTTCAGCATACATTAAGGCTATAGTGGACAAAAAAAAATGATTTTTTTTTTCAATTATTGATCTATATGTCTAAAATTTTGTGTGCATGTATTATTGTATATTTACTACAGCTAAAAGCATTGAAAAAGACAAATTGGAGCAAAAACAATGCTTTTAAAGCACAAGTACATACATTTTTTAAAAGAGGCATACGAAGGTCCTAGCCTCCTTCGTCAGTGCCGAGCAAGAAAGGGGAAGAAACTGTCAGTATGTTTATACAATTCAATTCCATTAACTCGTCAGGCTGTATGATGCTTTTTAATTTACTCCATTTAATCATACAGAAAAATAAGCTAAGAAACATTTTTTTTAATGTTAAAAAAAAAACACATAGAACTATATTAGTTTTATAATAATAAGGAAAAGGTTGTGACTACTTTGGGTGAAGAAATATTAATGAATTTTTTTTAATGATATGAAAATATTTTAATAGTCAAATTCAAGCTATTTAAAATTTAAAAAAAGAGGGTCATACCTAGTAGGGGAGAGTGGTAATGAATGGGCCATGGTGATGAATGGGCCACTAACAAAATATGAAAAAGTATTTGCATGAATTTTTTTTTGATGCCACCAATAGATGTAGCTATTTGTTCTACTAAACTCATCCAATATTCATTCGTTTGCGCTGAGCCATTTTCAAACTAGAGTGGTATGGTCAAGAATCTGACTGAAAAGTAAGTTTTTCACTTTTTAGTAAAACATTTCCTAGCTAAAATGTACCAAGTATTTCACTGCATACATATGGATAAGCTAGTCTTTCCATATCTATAAACTAATCTTAAGATGTATTTTGATGTTATCTAAATTCAATGTACTCAAAAAACCTAAATGTATTCCAAAAGTATAGGTGGGGCTGAATGGGCCACTATGTCATGGTAATGAATGGGCCACCTAAATATTGTTTTTCTTCCTTTTCTTTGGATTTTCGCATTAATATGAAACACAACTGACTGTCATAGATAAAGATTACTGGCGTCAAAATAGGTTTGTAGTAACTTCTAAATATAATTTGCAGATCTAATATTATATTTCTATAGTACAATAGACCTCTGGTCGCAGTGCGTGGCTTGAAAAAGCCCCCTCTCTCCTTCACATTATATTCCTCACAGTACGGTTTCATTTTCTTTCTTGTAACTTAAGCTAGATATTACTTATTCCCGATGTCTAGTAAATTAAAAAAAAAATTGAATTTTGACAATTTTGAAAATGAAGATGAAGTTTTTGAAAGTGATTTTAATATCATTTCTGAAGTATATAAAATTTGTTAAATCATAGTGTGTATTATCTGTTATTTTTTTATATATATTTGATGTTATTTATTTATTTTTTTTTATTTTTTTAAAATTTTAAAAAATTTTTTTTTAAAAAATTTTTTTTTTTTTTTTTTAAAAAGGGGGGTTTTAATTTTTCCCCCCCCCCTTTTTTGGGGTTTTCCGGAAAAAAAGGGGGAAAACCCCGGTTTTTTTTTTTTTTTTTTTTTTTTTGGGGCCCAAAAAAAAAAACCCCCCAAAAAAAAATTTTTTTTTTTTTTAAAAAAAAAAACAAAAAAAAATTTTTAAATTTTTTTAAAAATTTAAAAATTTTTAAAAACCCCCAAAAAAAAAATTTAAAAGAATTTTTTAAAAAATTAAAAAATTTTAAAAAAAAAAAAAATTTTTTTTTAAAAAAAAAAAAATAATTTTTTGGGGGGGGGGGTTTTTTTAAAAAAACCCTTTACCCCCAAAAATTTTTTTTTTTTTTGGCCCCGGGTTAAAAAAAATTTAAAAAAAAAAAAAATTTTTTTTGGCAAAAAATTAATTTTTTTTTAAATTTGCTTTAAGGTATCTTGAAACCTTTTCTGACATTTATTTTATTCAAACATAATAAGATCGTTAAAAAAGAATTCAAATAAGAAAGCCCTTAAGACAGCAAAGTGCTAAAGCTTTCTTTTTTTCCCCAAAAACACAGCGTTTTTGAAAAGGAAATGATCAAATAAAGATAATTCAATCCATTTCTATTTCCTTGTCTTTTAGAATTTCGGAAGAGGAATAATATTTCCTTGTTTTATGAGAGAGACTATGAAATATTCATGAAAGAACAGAAAAGAAATAATTCAAAAAAATATTCTCCATTTGAGTCTTTGTATTCGTTTCTGAATTTTTCTAGTTGTTGCTCTATGCTTAATTTATTTTCTTCCGAACAGTGAAATTAAAATGACAGAAATTGCTTAAATTTAGAAGAATCTAAATAAGTGATGTTAAAAAGTAAACCATGTATATTTTTCAAGAATGTTAAGTAATTCCAGAACAATCTCAGTAAATGGAGAAAGTTTGGAGCGCTTTTATTAATAAAAGAATTTGTATTTTTTTAATCATTTCAATATTAACTAACACTGTATAAACACACACCACATTTTGAAGTCAGAAATTTAGCAGGGAGTTCTGATTTTACTTAGTTTTTAGTCTCTAACTAAATTTTTAAAAAATCATTATAGTATTAATATGAATCTCGAAAAAAACCATAATTCAATTAAAGAAAGTTCATTCATGAAACATAATTTTGTTAACTAAATATTTAGTTAAATGAATTAACTGCAAATTGATTTTTAAAGAGTGCTTATTATTTTGATAAAAATTTAGGCTATTTGTAAAGCAAACCATGTGTGTGGATGTAATAAAGACAGATATTTAACAAAAGATAAAAGGTTAAACTAGATAAATAAATGTTAGAAAACTTCTATCTGATGAGGAATAGTTATTAAACAAATATTTATTCATCAATAAAAGACACAATGCATAACTTTGCCTGAAGAATAGACCTATACTGCATTCTCTCTCACTATCCCTTCACTTCCAAAAATAAACTGCTGTTTTACAGTATAATACTTTGAACAGAGGTTTCAGTTCAAAATTACAAAAAGACCAACAATGAACTAAAAATTACTAATTTTAAGTTTATTAGTATAAAATTAGCTCTATTATACTTTAAAAACAACATTTTATTTTTGCAGTTTTCGTTTCTAAAAGTATTCCTTTAAAAAGGAAGTTCTTTAGAAAATAAGTTTAAGTTAATTTGGACAAGTTTAACGGATATGTACATTAATTGACCACTATATATCATCACTAAGGAAAATATGTTACTTTTACGATAGATAAAAAGAAAAGAAAAATTATGTATTAGACGGACATCAGCTTCTAGGAAAAATGTCTTTATCAAATTCCGATTATATCTTCAATACTACAGCAACTAATAATTACATTGTAATGCAACTAGCATAAGCATTGAATAAACATTCTGCGAGTTACAATATGTACCGAATATACGATATCGGGTGTATGAACACTGCACAACAAATGAAGAAAACTGATTGATAGGAATATGGTAAATTTAAAAGCAGTAAAGTTGGAAATAAAAATTATAATTGAATCAAATGTATCTAAATAAAAAATGCGAACGATGAAACAGGGGAAAAAATATAGATATTTGAACACGTGTGAGATATCTTAAACCATTTTGGTGTTCATCAAGCACAATTTTAAGGACTGAAACAAATAAATAAATGAAAGAAAGACAAAAAAAAAACGAAAAGACACGAAGACCACGAAAAATTGGGAGTAAAAGAATATTAAACTTAAACCATCAAATTAAAGAGAAAAAAAATATAATAAATATAGTGCTTTAACGCAAGCAAGGAAAAATATTTAATAAAAAATCATGGATTAAATTTTATCTAACCAGGAGTTATTCCGGCGCAAACGACTGGTAAAACGCCCCATTGCCAAAACGCCCTAATAATGCACTAGTAGGAATTTTTCCTGAGCAGTGGTATGCTAAGCAGTGTCTAGTATAACGCCCAGTAATTTTTTACTAATTTCTATTATTTACTATAATTATTGTGGTATAAACTATAACAAAAGACAAAATCGTTTTCATTTTCTTAATTTACAGTTTATTTTAATGTTTGTTACGTTACTCCCCATATAATGATTTGCATTATGTAAGTTATCTCATACCACTTTTCAAAATTGTGACAAGTTTTATGATTTTATTTTAAATGAGGCATTGCATCCGTGTGAAGTGGGGCGAATTGCCAGGCTAACAGGGAAATATGCCTCAAAGTGACAATTTCGTTTTTCGATAACAAATAATTTGTTTCGCATTTGTTAGTGATGATCGATTTAACACAGCATCTAAACCCTCATTCAAAAAATTTTTAGGCATTATTTTCCATTTTTCATTTTCAGAACAGTTTTTATAAGTGTTTCCACTAAGGTATGGTGTGGCACACTGACTTACTGTATAACATAACAACGAATAATAATAATGAACAAGATCATAGCAAAGAATGTTTCTCGGTGCATAACTTATTTACTCTCTCATCCCTCTAATCAAAAGTCAAAAAGCCTGCCAAAGTTATAATAAAAGCCTTCAAATCTAGTAAACTTTCGTGAAAAATGGAACGCAACATCAACACGCTTTGCAGATGGATGTCCTTCAGCATGCAGACGTTGAATTCGTTCAGTATCATCCATTCCTTGCCATGTCTTTCAATTTGGTTGCGTTTTGAATCTCACGATTTGTAGGTATAAATTCAAAATACGGGGTACGGCATAAGAAATAGTAATCTATAAAAGAAACAGAACTTTGAAACAAAGTGAAAAAGTTACTAAAACAAACATTGGGGGGAAAAAACATCCCATTTACCATACCTTACATGCAATTAGTTGGGTTTCAAAATGACACCATGCAAAGTAGATGGCCGTCATCCTGCTCAGTGCGTTCCTGCAAGCGTGGAATGAAAGATTCCACTATTCAATTCCGGAAAGTTAAACAGGATCTCCTCCACAGCTGTACGTATCCTTTCATTGAGTTCAACCACGGTATGAGCACGTATAACGTACACTTTACTCATCAAGCATACCCAAAAGAAGAAACAGCTGTGAAGGAGTTCCCATTGAGCGTGCTGGATCGGATGGTGAAAGCTTTCATTCAACACTGCACGAATACGCTGAACGTGATGGCGACCCTCTGTATGGTGTCATGTTCAAAACCAAGTAATGTCTTGCATGGTATCATAAATGGCACACAATTTAATTTTTTTCTCAATGTGTGTTTCGATAAAAATTTTAGTTTAGTTCAAAGTTCTGTCTTTTTTATATCGTAGTATTCATTATGCAGATAGCGTATTAGCCTTGTAGCCGCGTAGTACACATGTACTTCTATAATAAACAGCTCTCCTTTTTAAAAAACCTTAGCAACATATATTAGTTGCTAGTTTCAGAGGAATTAGATAAATATGCAGTAATTTAATCTTTTACAAAACCCAAATTGTAGACCGTAAATATTCTCAGAGAAGTAGCTGAATTGGGAATAATGCGTCTCAAATTAGATACCTTCTTGTCCGAAGTAACAACTACGACCTTCCAAACACAAGAAATGTTTTCAAAATTACAGCTGTGCAATTTCCTTTTCTCCGCTGAACCATCCATCTTACAGACACATTTTAATATTTGGACATTTAATAAAACTGAGGCTGAAACTGGAGCTTTTTAAAGAAGCTTTTAGTGTAATGACTGTTTTCTAACTTGAACTATTATTTCAAATTTTAGTTTTTTGAATCCTTGGAAGCTAAAGGAACAGCGTAGTTAAGTAAGGAGTTGGAAGCAAATTGACATTCTTTGTATTAGAGTAGTACTTGTTACTGAGGAAAGCTCCGATGATATATTATAGAAAAGTAAACTAAATATTGTCCGCCACTATTTTGAACAATAACATGATAAACAACCGACGAAAACTGGATACATTTTTTAAAACCAATTTAATCACTTTGAGAAACATGAGAAAAATTTCTTAAACAAAATGCAAAAATAAAATAATTTGCATTAAAAGCACACACAGTTTCTCTTTTGCAAATGACTACTTAATATGGTACTCATACACTGATTAATTTTTGGACGATTATTTTACACAAAAATTAGCTATATCCGTTTAACATTATGTAATTTAAAAAAGGATTACACTAGTATAATCTACAATATTTTTTCATCACATTGAAAAGTTAACAAACTGGTGCTTGACATATCGACCCGTTTCAGGAAGTGTACAATCCTTTTTCTTTGTGCTTAGTAAATAGCGAGTACTATGATTTATTGTTAATAATTTAAAATTTTGTTTTAAACATTGGTTTAAAACACCTTTTTATAAATAATATGTGACATGTAGCTATGTCAATGCAAGAATATGACACTTTTATCGAAACAACATCCGATTCTCCTTTGCAAAATAAATTATAACTAATGTCGTTATTGGAATTTTGGGCAGTTAAAAAATTAATTTTTTCAATTGTCTCGAGATTCACTATTTAAGGTATATTTGTGCTTATTAGTTGCATCATCTCACTGTAGTTTAAACTTTAAAGTTTTTCTTTTTTTGACTGAGAACGAGCTTATTAAATGAAATTTAGCTCATTTTGTGAAGTTACTTTTTAAAAACAAAAAAAAATAATTAATTGAAATAATTGCGGTTTTTATCGTAAGGAAATCAATATCCGAATGAATCATTCAAGCTATTTTATTGCACAAAATCCACGGCAAAAAATAGGCATTAAAAAAGAGTCAACTTAAAAACGAAGTCAAAAAACCCTGATCTTAGGAATCACATAATTGCTACTAACGTTACTACTATGTTACATTCGAATATTGATCAATCATGCTAATATTTCATTTATACCAATTACGTGTGAAAGATAATGTCAACGCAACCAGCATCGCCAAAAGCAGTCTTATAATAGCAATATCCGTAATGTCACACTCAATTTTGCGCATGAATATTGATTGGGCTTTTGCATTAGCCCTAAAATGTTTTAGGTAGCAGTTCAGTTTAATCGAGTTGAAATGTCGAAATGGATTTATCTTAAATATATTTTATCCATTCTGTGAGGTAACTGAGAAAGGATAAATCGTCATTGCAATTTAATTATCTTTTTTAAATCAGTTTCTAGAAATTAACTCTTTCGCACGTTTTCTGTACAGTTATTTTTCGGCTTTTACATATAGCTAAAGAAGATGTATCTTCGTTTTCGTTTCAGTCTCGTCTTCTTCTCCTCCTTCATCTTCTTCTTCTTTTTCTGCAGTGGTTTTATAATCCATGCAGGAAGCTGACCTTTTGATCAAATTAAACAGGCTCAGAGTGTAAATTGCTTTGCAATAGTTGGTGTAGTAAGGTGCTTTTAGTAGTTACGCAGCTTGCTCAATTAGACAATGTGTCATTTAAAAACAAACAACTGTCGCAGTTTATTAAATGCTATTTTAAAACAAAAGCTATTACTCAAACAAAACTAATTCAGAAAAGCTTCTATTTAGTTAAAAATTCCAGGAAAAACTATAAACTAAACTTTTCAGGAAAGAAAATCTACTTGTACTCATTACCAAATTAAAAATCATTAGCAAGTAGATAGACAAAATCTACGATTTTTCTCTCGAAAATGTGCAGAAAGAAAATCATATTTCTACATTTTTGTGAGAATAAAAAAATAAATAGAAACAAAAAACAAAAATTTTGGTGAACATTTAAAGTTTTTTTTTTTTGCAACTAAAACTAAGCTATACTAAGAAATGTTAACTTTTCAACTGTTCCAAAACGTAACCTAGAAACCCAAGTAGCACACTTCGGTTTTAAAACGTTGTAAAATGGTTATTAACGTTGTGACAACCGCTTAAAAACGTGTATAAAACGTTTAAAGGTTATTCGTGCTACCTGGGAAGCATGTTACAGAAATTCAGCTACAATGTGGGAAAGCAAAATATTGTATGTTAGTGATTATGGGATACCGGGAATTGATAAAGCTCATGATTTATTAGAAATGTTGCAATGCTGCCTAAGAGCTCTTCAAGACCTGGAACTTTAAGTAATTTTGAATTATTCACGAAAATTTTGTATAAAAAAACTAATGCAGTTTATTTATCTTCAAACCAATTGATACTAGTAAAATAATACAGATGAATGTCTTGTATTTTACGAGAGTAATTGTGTGTGTGTGTGTGGACAGAAATATTTTTAAAAGTTTCAAAACACTCGCACGTTTTAAATGATAATAAGAATTGGTGATAAAATTGCTTTGCCTTATTTGAACGCACTGCAATTCAACTCCAGCTTTTATAATTTCCATCTCATATAATTGACCTAGAAATATATAATTCTTGTTAATGAAATTCCTCTTGTTACTTGACAAAGGAAAATAAGGATGGGAGAGGCCTTAATTTCTTTTCGGGGAATATCAACCTAATTGCATTTGTGGCAGGAGTCAAATGCTTTACCACGGAAATTACAATTTGTCTTATTTCATTAATCGATTAGACGTAGCTCTCTGTAAACAAAATGAATTATTTATCTTCATTGCCTGATTACTCTTGATGAAATTGTTTTCGATCTCGCAACAGAGTAATTGCGGAGGCTTTTTTATGCTGCTCTGTGGGAATGTGTAAGGATGTATTTTCCTCATAGTAATATATGACTCGTTGGGGGGAAAAGTGGTAAAACGGATCAGCAGCACTGGTCTTTGTAGAAGTAGTAACTAAACCATTCAATTACTCAAAATCTTATTTCGTTGAATCACGCCACCTTCGCTCATATTCGTTTTATTATTTATTCTAAGTACTAATCATACAGGAAATGATATATTAACCCCAAAACAAATATTACGCTCAAGATAAAAGACAGTTCTCTCAATGCTGCCTTATTATTAGCTATGACAAGAAGAAAAATAATTTCAGTTGTAACAATTACCGTTTGTCGTCTGTATAGACGAATATCTTGCATTTACATAGTGACTGCATTTTAAGATAATGCATTTGAACAAATCAATTGAAATTAGTTTGAGATAATGAATGAATTTTGAATTTGTATAACTACTGCTTGTCTTTTGGGAAGATGTGTTTGTGGAACATTACAATGATTGAGTTTTCAATGCGTCTGAATGAATCCATCTTTACAAGTGTATTTTTACTAACCCACTAGTTTCATATCAAATGTATGTTTACAAATTAAAAACATAGACTAATGCGCAATAATTTCTGTTCGTTAAACGTGTTTTTATTATTCATTTATGTATAATGATTGCACAGCGAGTTTTAGTTCTCATTTTCCCACTTATTCAAAAATCATGTTTCGGTCACGAAACTTTGATACGAATTTTATGAGGGCTATACTCTAAGCTAAATTGAAATTACGCAAATTATTACGAACTTACTTTAACCATCTCTACAATTGGTAACTAAGTTCATATTCAGATCGATATTGTCTGCTTTATTGTTTGTGAAGATGAAGATAACAGATAATTCATCCACAAGTAAATTGTAAATTAAAAAGAAATCAGTTGCAAAAGTACACAACACTAAAAAGCTTTTTTTTTTTATTTTGCTCCTGAATCAAAGCTTCTTTGGATGTAATTTCTACGGCGTATTTTCATCAGCAAGAGTCATATATCATGTTACATTTTCCTGTACTTAGTTTTATAAATGTCCTTGGAATGAGGGAGACATTTATGCAAGACTGAATAAGTAATTTGAACTGCAGGGTTTTTCTTCATACTTTGCAAGTTCCTTGTCGATCCACAACATCTACAATCTCTAAAAACAGCGTATTCTAGTTGTACTCTGCATAAACATGCAGTTCGTATTTTACGATATGAATAAATAATTTAATAAAAATGTAGAACATCGTGTACTACATTGGTTCTCTTCTGATACCCATGTTTCATTCTCCCGAATTGAAGCAACAAATGAGAAAATAAAATTCCCCTTTCTTTCAAAACGATCAAATAAACCTTGAACTTCTCTTGCGGAAAATACGGAAGAGTTGAGAAAAAAAGATGTTAGCGGCTTAACAAACGATTGATATTAGAGATAAAAGAGACAGAGCAAGGTCATTGAGAAGATATAATAGAGGGAGTTTTCCAATTCTGTCTCCTCGTCATATTTCTAAATTAGCTTTTTATCTGTGGCATTGCTGAAGGAAGCGGGTGACTGGATATCTGGGCTTGCAACATTCGGTTTGAAAATTGTTGACTTCAACAACAAAAACGAAATAGGATTTTTGTTATTTTCAGGCGTTTTGAAAAATGATGCGAATAGCAATTTATATTTTATTGAATATATGTATTAATGTTCATGTATTTAAGACGAGTTTCAAAATCTCTATTCTTTTTAAAGACTATATGCAATCATTTTTCCTTACACTTAAAGAATACCACTTTTTTAGTTTAGAAAAAGTTTTTTTATATTAGTGTCAATATTCACATCGCAAACGCGAACTTTTTAAATGCATTGAAGCACACAATACCACGTGTATGATTCATTACGGAAATCATTTGAAAGTGCTTATTAGTAGCGGGTAAAGTTTTATGTTGACAAACTAAAGAAGCACATAAAACATACCTCACAACTTTATAGGTATATGAAGACGTGTGTTTGTGCAAGTAAATTGTGTGAGTTGTGTGTGTGTTTTTTTTTCACAATTCTTAAGGGTACTGAACTGTAATTGTCCCTTTTTAAACAAAATAAAATCTTAAAAATGGTTTTGGGAAGGATCCGGGGCATAAAGCACAAAAATAATGATAAATATAATTAAAGCACCTTCATATATTTTTGAGAGAGAAAAAAAAAAAATTTACTTAACAAGAATGCTCCATACAAGAATACTACAACAAGAATGCTACATATATATATATATATATATATATATATATATATATATATATATATATATATATATATATATATATATATATATATATTATATATATATATATATATATATATATATATATATATATATATATATATATTATATATATATATATATATATATATATATATATATATTATATATATATATATATATATATTATATATATATATATATATATATATATATATATATATATATATATATATATATATATATATTATATATATATATATATATATATATAATATATAT
The DNA here is from genome assembly GCA_038373865.1 of Uloborus plumipes. Classification (NCBI taxonomy): domain Eukaryota; kingdom Metazoa; phylum Arthropoda; class Arachnida; order Araneae; family Uloboridae; genus Uloborus; species Uloborus plumipes. The sequence continues at coordinate 49,920 of JAXGGA010003683.1, read as the reverse complement.
ATATATATATATATATATATATATATATATATATATATCAATTGGAAGATTATTGTTATTATATTATTTTTGTTCCATTATATATATTGATCTACATATCACACACACCGCAATAAATAAATATACAAAATACATAAAAAGCGTCTCAAATTTTCAAATTCAGAATCTGGTCTCTTATTCATCCTTATTATATATAACAATTCTAAACATTAATTAGGGTTTGATTGCGTGATGACACTTATCTACCATCACGAACTGCAACTGAACACGATACGTTGATGTATATTAATTGAACACGAAATGACAATCCTGAAACAATCATTTAATATTCACTAGTTAATGGACTGCCGAGTGGCCTACTACTATACTCGAAAAGAGGAACAAGCATAACTGGAACCAGCTTATAATACACACTAATTATTACTTATCGCGTTAAATTAAACAGCACATGTCGACACTCAAACAGCTTTATTTACTTAATTTTTAGTGCTGTAATTTTGAATTTCTCATTTATACATCTCGTAGAAATGTTAATTGGATATATTTCCCTTGATTGAATTAACTATTGCCAATGGTCAAGCTCTGACAAATTGAAATTATGAGAGAAACCTATCTAAGCAATAACACACTTTTTAGTGATAAAAAATAATTGTTTAAAACGTCATACTAATGCGTTATTGTAATGGCGTTTACCTAACTTTATTATGTTTGATTTCTTCTACAACCAGTATTATAACTTGGAGATAAATATAAATGTCACTTGAAATACAAGTAAACATCGAATAATTTGAAATTATACGGACGTTTCTAACGTAGGATGAGATAATAATCTTCGAAATTTCGCTGTCTTCTTGCATAAAAATAAGATTGAATCAAAAAAAAAAAACGAAATTTTGAGACCATTTCTTGCAAAACGGATGTTTTTAATAGTTGTTATTATTGTTCCATTATATAGATTTAAAAATAATTAAAAGAGGATACGTTGAATAGTTTTAGATTCTAGTATGAGAATCATCTCTATTATCTCTAGTTATAGGAAAAATGAATCCTTACAGTTCTGGTAGTAGTACTGTTGATTAATGACTTTAAAATGAGTGAAACAGCGAACTCAGAATGCCGTAATGAGAAAAGCTGGTTTGTAACATTATATTCGCAATGTTATATCTGTAAAGTAGTGTCAAGTGTTGAAAAGTAGAGATATATATATAGATAAATGTAAAAAGATCTATACACAAACACATATTAGAAAATAATATTTAAAAGAATTACACGAAAGGTACTCTTGGAATGCAAAGTTGGCATGAGCTCAAATAAGAGTTTCGTAGCTTTGAGCTTTCAAACCCTCTGAAATACTAGTAGAAAAAAATAAATATTAAAACTTAATAGTTTTGAGTAATAGCGGAAACTAGCTTGAAACTATTTTCATTTTAAATAGCAGGTAGCAACCAAAGAGCAAAACGCATATTTTTGAAATTTGATCTTTTTGTTCCGTAGTACAGAATTGGAACTAATTAGAAACTGATAGGTTAAACAATCTTAGCTACCAGTGTGAAGGTAATCTCAATTTATAGACACGTTTAATTCTTCAAGCTCTGTTCGGGCTAATCCAGACTGGTGTACTTTCATAAGAATGAAACTGTGGTCTATAGGTGCCGTAATAATATTAGCTGTTTTATAACTATTTTAGTTTAAAGCTGTTTATAGATACTATAGCATATTAAGGTACGTACGCGGTTTAATTGTCTGTTTTTCTCGTCCTTTGCCGAAGTTGGTACGAGTTTAAATGAGAATTTTTGGAGCAATGAGCTTTGAGAACCTCTGAAACACTAGTAGAAGTAAATAAATATTGAAACTGTTAATCGTTTTGAGTAATAGCGGAAACCAGCTTGAAGCTAATTTCATTTTAAATAACAGGTAAAAACCAAATAACGCATATTTTTGAAATTTTTCTCTTTTTGCTCCGTAGTATAGAATTGTAACTAATTAGAAACTGATAGGTTAAATAGTCTTAGCTACCAGTGTGAGGGTCATCTCGGTTTATAGAAGAAGTTGAATTCCTCCAGCTCTCTTCGGACTACTCCAGACTGGAGAACTTTTATGAGAATGAAACTACAGTCAATAAGTGCCGTAATGATATGAGCTGTTTCGTAACTATTGTAATTAAAAACTGTTTATGGACACCTATAGCATATTAAGATGCGTACGTGTCTATTTTTCTCGTCCTTTAATTGCAAAAAATGTTTTTTTTTCTTTTAAAAAAAGCGAAGAGAGGCTTAAACTAAACGTATTTAGTTCCAGAACACTAAATACTTTATCAAATTCACAATTTCTATTTCTGAAATAAAACATAGCGTCTGCTTAGATAGAGAAAAAATCATAAATTAATTACCGAGTTATTTTTTTTTAATTCCCAATAAGAATAATAATAATCAAATCGCGTCATTGTCTATTATAGATGACATTTTGACTTATTTTTACCAGCAGAAAAACTTCAATGGGGCAATACGAAATACATATTTATTCCATAAAAAATGAATTTTGTTCTAGCTTCGTATGGTCCTTGAAGACTTTATTTAATCAATTTTTTGTTTTCTTCAAAGAAATAATGTAAAAGCGTGCTTTTCCCTAGAAAATATTTATCACTCTCATTCACCATAGATAATTAACTTTCTTTTGAAATTCGATTTTCTACCTGGATTATTCACTTTTCTTTCGGAATAAGAAAATTTTTACCGCATATTTCCCATTTAAATGAATTTTCCTTATTTACTCGGCACTGCCAGTTAATTAAGCATGGAAAGATTATCCCCGATAATTCTGAACGTTGATTGTCCCACCTGTAATTAATATTCACGTTTTTTCGTTGCGACAAAAACAAAACTAATATTTCTTAAAGGTCTTGCAATTTTAAATGAGCGATACTTTATTTCCTTGAGGCACTAACTAGTTATGTTAGTTTAGAAGAAACTAAAAGTTTAGTATTAGTGAATTGCATATTACTTTGTTCATTAAAACACACCAAGTGGGAATTAATACGGTGCTGCATTCCGATATACAGGTAAATTATATAATTTCGTATACATTTTAATAGTACGGTTTCTATGTGTAATCAACACGATAAGGTTAATATTATTTTTTCTATTGTTTATTTTTTAACACGTCTCTTAAGGTATTCGGTGGTGCGTGTGTAAGTAAAAGAATAGAACAGCCCAAACAAGGCTTTTTCAATAAGTATAAGTTTGAAAATGATAAATACGAGCAAAAATGTGTTGATATTTGCTGTTTTAGCTTCAGGAATGACATATTAATTGTAGTTTTTCGCAGCAGTTTTACAGATTAGGACACATTCCTACGACAACAACAACAAAAAAAAAACTTCCAAAGACAGTAAACATAGGACTGTGGTCAAACCTGTGAAGTTCTTGCGAAAAACAATACTTTTGTCCAACAGTACAGTGTGTTTCAACCTCCTTTCACGGTTCAACCTTAGAAATGATCGCTCCAATATTTTTAGGTTCTCGTATTGAAATTACAGCGTCCACCTGTTTGCACTTTTTGTAGCTAATTTTTCAAAACTTTGCACTTTATTTTTACTGCTTTCACAATAAACATACCGTTCGTTTCATCATAAAATCGTCATTTGATTTCTAGATACTAAAATTTGAAATCAAGGAGTCCTTTGCTTGACACTTTGTATCTTACACGCGTAATCATACTCCTGATCAGTTTTCAAAACTAAGTCCCTATTAATAAAGGATTTTTTAGGCTTATATTATTTTTATAGGTATTTTTTATCGGGTTGAGTTATTTCTTGCATTGGTACAGTTTTTGTATCTACTTAAAATGTGCCCAGAAGCTCCAGCCGTATATTATTTTGTCCTTCTTCCGAGAAAATATGTTATTCCTTCTAAACGGAAATAAATATTCCCCGGAATTGGAGTGTATTGGCCCGCAACACAGAACTAATATAAGAATTTCAAGAAATGGGATACCAAACTAGAGGCAATCTAATAGTTTGGGTCATTCGTCATTGGCAATATGTGACTGTGAGTTAAGGAACAGAAGCCAATGTATAGCATCTATGTAATTTTCAAAAAACTTATTTCCTTGCAAGCGAAAAAAGTTAGCACAATTTTTGGCTTATGAATAGGAGCTTTCAATGAATTTTCCATACACAGATATCACCTAAGAGAGACCTATGGTTCGTAGCGAATTGTTTATCTACTAAATTAAAAACTGAGTATTTTTCTATCTATCTTTCATTCTTTCTATCTATCTTTCTTTCTATCTATCTGTGTCATGCTTCTCTCTCCTGAACGCCAATGAACTGAAAGTCGAACAAGATACCTATAGATAGGTAATTTTTCAGGCTTCATTAGTTTTAATTTGTATAATTATACGATTTTAATTAATGAAGATATCAATCAATAAGTAGTCAAGTTTTAGCAATTTGTCCTAATTGATTAAATAGGAAATCCATTGTTACAAAATATGATTGATTTGAAACAGTAATTATAATGATAATGAGAATTTTAAATAGAGGCTTAACTAAAGCTAACATGAAATTCATTAGCGGGCCACGTACGTCGTGTTTTTAATGCTTGCTATTTGTAGTTTTCTGAGACATAAATTAAGCCATCTACTTATATTAAAAGCCGAATATCTATCTATACCTGCTTCTTTCAATTGAGCGAGCTGAATTTGCTGAAACTTTTCTCACGATTTTGAAGACGGAAGCATTTCAATGATTCGAATGATTTTTTGATTCAGGAAAAAAGTAACGACGTGAAGCGCCTTTTAGCGAGCCGCCTTGGCGGCGAGTATTTTGTTGAAACCTTCTTTACTACATTAAAGGCGCAAAGCGCCAGTGCAACGCCGGGCGACGCAGCTCGGTGCTTGGAGCATTAGCGGGCCACGTGTGAAGTATGTCTTGAAATTTTAATGAACATTAAATTATATCAAATAATATAACATCAGAATGAGGTAAAAGTTGAGGGTGGGGGGACATTATGCATCAACATGCCTCCGGAAGCTAATCTAGCTGTCCTGGCAGCTAGTAAACTAATAATGTCTTAGGAAACTCATGGCCTGGGATAAAAAATATATCTCTCAAGGACATTCATCCCTGGTGTGGACACATCGAGGGACTTATAGCAAAAGTAAAAGTCTCGCTTTTGAACATAAAATTATGATTTGCATTAATAGATTTGCGCAGAAAGTCTACACTTAGCATTTGTTCCACACCGTTACGTTGTGGACGGTGGTTACAAACGCGCCTCTAGATGTAAAATATTTTGCACTAGTACACGATTTGAACTTTGGCAACAAGAATAAATCGACAGAAGAAAATTGGACTTTTTTTTCGCACATTTTATATATCCCTGATAGATTTCATCTTTTAAACTCCTGCCTTCTTGATTCTTTACTTTTTTTCTGTATAGGATGGATTTTGTATTACTGTTTGCCCATGGTTGCCATGAAATTGACAAACAATCATCTATCTGAAAGCAACCTGTTAATTTACCTGTTTTTACTTCTATAAGACGTTTTCTGCTACAGCTTGGTTACGACCTATTCCAAACTGATGAGCTCTAACAAGAACGAAACTCCAGTCTCTGGATGGTATAACCGAGCTAACGGCGTATTGCGTGTACTTCTCTGGGCCGTGGTGGCCCGATCGGTAAGGCATCGGACTCGTGTCCGGAGGGACCCGGGTTCGATCCCAGCCGATCAAAGATCCACCGTCTTGATTAATGGTGGCTCTGAAGCGTTAAAAATGCCGTGGCCACAAAGTCCTCCACGTGAAACGATACCTCTGGGGGTGCTGGGCCTAGGGTTTGCTCGACCCTAGGTTCTGGTTCAAACTTAAGAACAGAGCGCCCTGGAGGTGTCAAGTGAAGTGAAGTGAAGTGCGTCTACTTCTGGCTCAGCATCGATTTGGGTGTGCAACTAACTAAAACCTACATAGTAAAAATAAATTTTCATATGCACAATTTCAGAAGTACCAAAACTCCATTTCATGAGAACTGATTCAAGTAAGAAATGTGACACGTAGCAATATTGTTTCCAAATTAACCTCTGAAATAATCGAAAACAGAACGATTTTGAATAAAATAGTTCAGGGGAATTATTTGATCAACTTAAAGTAATTTATTTTGAGGATACTATATTTTAAAAAATATTATCCACATATAATCTTCTAACCCAGGACAATCAGTCCAAAATAAAAGAACAAAATTCATAAAAATGCAAACATTTTGATTTATTAAAAGGAATTTAATTATTGAAAATAGCTTGGCTCTGAATAATACTAGGGATTATTGAATTTTAATGTTTTTTTTTCAAGACCTTAATGCAATAAAAAAAACTTTTCTAAGATAAATTAAATCTTGTAGAATATAATTTTAATAATGTAATGCATTTAATTAAAAACATAACATCGATAATAAAGTACAGACATAAAATCTAGCTTTTGTCGTTCAGGAATATACAGTGGAGGATGAGTTTCAATAATAAATAATTTATGTCGGCCATCTACTGGTATGCATGTAAAGAAAATTGTTTAGGGAAAAAACATTGCTTAATTATGTCAAAGATAATTTTAATATTTTTGTAAGGCAAAATAAATGTAACGTTAAGTGGTGAAAAGTAAAGAACTGTACAGGGAAATAAATAAAAAAGGAATACATAAATATACAGGGTGACATAGAACATCGTGAACAAGGAGTGGATGTACAGAACACGATAGCAAGCTAGAATCACTCAGGAACATAGGTCGCGAATGCAATGCTAACGCGCTACATAGACATAAAAATCACACAATGATGGATATGATATAGGTCATAAATTTATTATACAAAGATGAGTTTAGACAACACTTAAAAATGGTTGAAAACGTTATTTTAAAGTGGTGACGAGTACTTCTGATACACGCGTCACCATGATAACTCAACGATGGATGAAAGTTTGTCAGAAAGTCATTCTGACAAACTTTCATCCATGTTATTGCGACGATCGGAGTGTTTTCATTGCAACGCAAAAACTACAATTGCAGCCGCATGTGTTACAGCAACTGCTTTAAGAGCTTCTTAAGAACTAAAATGCAGTGTAAAGTCATACTTGTGAAATAATTTATCGTTATTTGTTACCTGTTTCGCATCTTTCAGTGTCTGGCGTTGTGTGCATGCAGCGCGTCGGTTTTGCATTTGCGACCACATGTTCCTTAGTGATTCTTGCTAGCTATCGTGTTTACCTCCACTCCACGTTTGTACACGATTTTACGGGTCACCCTGTATGTTATAAAATAAGTTTTAAATGTATTGCATAACAATTAAGTAATGGGTTTTGTTCTTGGAGAGGGAGGGAGGGCACAAAGTTGGTAAGCTTTCAGGTGATGGTCTGCGATGGCCTGGTCTTTGAGAACTTTCGAATTGCTATGTAAACAAAAAATATTAAAGTTGTTAACGATTTTGAGCAATGGTAGATGCCGGGATGAAACATGTTTTATTTTTAATTTCTGGTAATAGCCAAAGGGTAAACATTCCAGCGGAGAGAGAAATTATTTTAAATTTTTCTAAAGCAGCAGTCGTTCACAGGCAATAACAGAAAGCATGGCAGCATTCTTGAACTTGAACGGACTATCAGAAGGAAAATAAATAAATAAATAAGGCATTTATTGTTGCTTTTCGAAAAAGAACTGGAAAACCTTTTCCAAACGTCTTATGTGTTAAAAATAAAACAATGAACTATATTTAGACACAATGCGGCAATGCAAACGAAGAGCTATGCTTTGTAGAAAGGCAGAATATGTACATGTTGTGTACATAATAATTATCGCGCAGAATGAGGCAAGGAATCCAGCAACAATGATCACATGGAAACTGGTTCGAGAAGACGGCTATAGAACATGAACTGCCTAGTATAATTAGGTGTCATTGAATCAACCATTAAGCATCACAATAGCTAGGAGAACACATTGCTAACTAATTATATTACTCTAAGTTCTTGCTAAAAGTTAACAATCTAAATGAAAAAAAGACATCAAATACATACATCAGAGCCAGACTAAAGTAAATCCAAAAATTGTGATTTGTATATACAATCGTATTCAAAATTGAGGCATAAGAAGGTGATTCTCTAAAACGAGTTATTTCGTTATTTTCTACCAATTTTACATAAAAGCGCAAGTCTCAACTTTTGCATGCAACATAAAAAAGTTTTTTCTCTCTTGTAACATTTTTAAGCGTAATAATTTTTTTTTTTCGATTGCAGCTTTGAATTTTTGTCAGAAGACTGTTTGAAAAAACTCTGAACAGAACTTACATGACAATATTAAATTTTTAAAACGCCTAACTAGACCTGCTTTCATGAAAAAATGTAGTATTCTTAGTCGATTTTTTGGCATGAAATTGCAAATTTATGTACTTGTGATAAGTTTTTGAAAATAGTATCTTCAAGCGTCAATTATAGAATGATACAAACAGAGGACTGCGTTTTCGAGCTTCGATTATTTCTAGGAAAAAAACGTTATCGCTCCAAATACAAGTGTGATGTAAAGTTTTAGTGCTTTATTTGAATTAAGAGAGATAGTTACTTTATTATATTTTAATATTTTTAAAATTCTTGGTTTCTGGTTACCCTGCAGGATGTTGAACCAGGCTCTTTGGGAGTCATCATATTCCATAGATAATGTTATTTCAGCTGCGATACTAAAATGACAGCGAAACCACGCTTATTATCATCTAAAATTCTTCTACTTTTTGGTCAATATTTGTATTACGTCTCTTTTGTGCGCTGGCATCTATATTACAGCAATTTTTTTCATTATTATGATATAAAAATTCTTTAAAATATCGCATCATCATTTTCAAACTTTTTCACAACCTTCATATCTATAAAATCAACTCATAAAGTTATAAGAACTATTTGTTGATGGACAATAGTCTTCTGTAAAGTCTTCTAAAAATTACCTACTAAAAGATACCATATTAGATGAAATTGTTTTGGTTTTGAAGTGTAGGAAAGTTTCTAGAAATCGCTGGTTTTGAACCAATTTCCTTTGATTAAAACGCTCTTCTCGAATCCAGATCAATTTCGATATTTCTTGAGCGATGACGAATCTCTGTTAGTTTTCATTTTCGACCGCAGTTGCCGCGTGTTTTCTTTTTCAGATAGGACTCGGAGCCTACCACCGGATGGGTGGACAACACTCCACCTTCTCGGAGTTCCACCAGCCCCTACTGGTTCGGGCGGTGGAGGTCCTCGGCCTCCAGTCCTGGTGGTGGCGTCCATGTCCTACATACACCCTCGCTCGTACTTGCATATACACGTACACACAAACACACACACACAATACATTTTCACACACTTCTTCTCCCCCCTACATACCCCCTACATGCACAGCACACACACCTACCCCAATTCATGATTATGAAAAACATAATTTGAATTCAAGATGTCAAGATTCAAATTATTTTATAACTTTCCGATTCTTCTTACATTTTGTAATTGTAGATACAGTTCACCCGCTGCCAAGCGTTCATCTATATGCATCACCATCATTATCAAGCCGAAAAATTGGAAAAATATTGCTTTTTCTTTTTTTTTTTCCTTTTTTGTAAAATAATGAACAATTTTACTGTATGAAACTGATCTTCGTGTATGGCTAGCAGGAACTTCAGATAGGAGCTTCCTTTATTTAACTGGATATTATCTACATCGAGACAAAATTAAATCTCAACGTCAAATTTTTCTAGCTTATTGCCCAAATCAGATCTAATGCACCTTCTGAAAATTTCGCAGAACCGCAAGAATTTAAAGCACACCTAATAACGCATTTACTTCTTTATTGAGCGATTAATAACGCAACTATTTTATCATTGCACGATTAAGGCTCTTTTTTACTGATCATTGATAAATGACTGTGCAATCTACAGTAAAGAGGCAGCTTCATTGGTATAAGTTATGTAACAAATCAAAATTAAAATGAAATGAAACTTGCTTTAACACCTTTAACAATTCGTATTTAGAATTACGCTGCTAGTTTTAGTAAAACTGGCTTTCTGGTGAACGGTTTATTTCACTTTATGAAAGCGAAAATGATTTTATGATATGTTTGCTTTTGTGGTCCAATGTTATGGGAAATAAAACTGTTTAATATGAAATTATAGCTGCCTCGTTTGAAATATACAATTACAGAAATGGGAGATAGCTTATTATTGTTCTGCATAGATTCTTGATACATAAAATTTCATTGCATTGTTACCGTTTTCCTAAACTAGACACTATTTCATTTTACGTTAAAAGTAATATGAACCTAATTAAATCTTTACCAGCATAAACTAGAGTATTGAAACGAGGATAAGTAAAGGAGTACAACTAAATGAATATGTTGTACACATTTCAATTTTACTTTGTTGCATAGAACAGTATGCAGTTACACAAATAGTGTTGTCTTTATGTCTGAAAGACATATTCCACGTAATAATCTAGCTTAAACATAACAATATTAAAACGTTGCATTAGAGTTTATTCTAAACTCTAGTTATAATCATAAACCCAATGTATAACTGCACTGTAAAAAATGATTTTTTGTTTTTACAGTAAAATGCTAGCAGCCGAGGTTTTAACTTAGATCTAAAATGCATAGGGATAAACTGTAAAACTAGCCATTTTACAGTTTCTTACTGTAAAGTTAGTTATTTTACAGTTTATTACCGTAAAATTTAGCTGTATTATACTGTAAAAACAACAGTTATAATGTTGGCAGCAGAAGTCCCAGTTTAAAACTGTAAAATGCACAGTAATAAACTGTAAAGTTAGCAATTTTAAAATTTATTATTGTAAAATTAGAAATTTTACAGTTTATTACTGTAAAATTAGCAATTTTTACAGTTTATTACTGTAAAATTAGCTGTATTATACTGTAAACACAATATTAGTTTTTACAGTGTGCTTTTGGATTTATCAAACACGATTAAGGGATTGAAGTCCCATTATTCCTTAGAGTAAGGCAGCAAATGCGTGTAACGTCTCAAAACTCCGCTGTTGTGCAAATGATAACGTACTGCAGCTCGAACTGGATCATGAAAGGAAAATTGAGCTGAGTAAGAGTTGATTTTGACTTACTATTTGCATAAAAATATTGAAAAAGTTGTCGAAAATTGTATTACTAAATGATTTCTTCTAATCAATACGCAGTCGCTGATTGAGAATCATGTGCAGTAGTTAACCTTTATAAAGAAAATAAATATGCAGGGTGAATTTGATCGAATCTGCCATACGAAAGGAGGTGATAAAACAGCCCAGGTGGAACATAGAACCACCCATTATCGCGTCCTGTTCGTAAATGTAACCGAGTTATAGCGGATATAAGAAAAATGAGTAAAAAAACAAAATTCTGAGAGAAATACCGATTTCGGAAGTTTTTGTAAGACCTACACACAAAATAAGTACCGTAAAATGGGGTGTATAGAAACAGCGGGGTCAATCGGAACAAAACTTCCCGACCGTACAAAGAAATTCTTCATATACTATTGATAATATTTTTCGCCATTAATTTTTTTTAGAAAGGTAAGATTGTAGGAAATAGGAAAAAATTACTTTTGTCAATCTGGCAACGCTACTGGCTTACAAGGAGGGCTGCATGTGAAATGCTAAAATACATCACGTCTTCATAGACTGCAAAACTTCATATGTAAGTACAAAACTTCTTATAAATTAAACCTAAGAGTGGTATGTTTTAATTATGCATGTATCTGAACAACATAATACCACATTAGAATTTACATTTTTTAAAAATTGTGTCATAAGAATGAAGAATTCTGAAAAATGCCATAGGAAAAAAATTTGCGGGTTGTATCGGAACACTTGGATCTGTTGTTCCGATTCCAACTTATTTAAAGAAAACTGTTTGAAAAATCATGATTCTAACCCCAATTCTACTAGTCAAGACAGGAACAAGAATTTATTACTGTTTATCTCTTCTCGTGAGCAACTAGATCTTAGAATGACAGAAAGTTGCAGATTTAAAAAGATTTTTGCGCCAGGAGACTTCTTTTTACCTAAAATACATGGGGGAAAGTCATACAGACTTTATGTAGCAAAAGTTCAGCACACAGACAGTGATGAATAAGTGGAAAAATCTTACAGGACAAATCCCCAAAACCCAGAGATTTTAAGAAACTAAAGAAAAGGTAGCGTTCATCCCAGATGTTATGAAAAAACTTAAGCCAAGCCACAACTGTTAGTTTTAAGGACAAGTATATATTTGTGGACAATATGAGTGACTTCAAATTATGTTATAGCTTTGTATTTTAATTCAAAAGCATTTCTTAAAATTAATTTTTATTTTTCATAAGTTCAAAATCATTTTAAATTTTTACAAACCGTAAACATTTACTGGTACAGAAAATAAATTTTTATTTGACAATAACTATCTGTTCTTATTCTTCCCCATCAATATTACTCAATGAAATATATTAAAGGTTAAATTGAAAAAAATAAAAATTTTAACATGTGTTCCGATTGACCCCTAACAGCGGGGTGATTCGGAACACCCCAAAATTCCAATATATATTAATAATAACTGTTCAAAATGTTTTGTCTTTGCTTGGAATATCAAAAGCAATGCAAGACCGAAGATTTTATCCAAAAAATCGAATTTAAAAAACATTTTTTAACTACTTTTTTTGCAATTGAAGCTGAAAAGTGTTCCGATTCACCCCATTTCACGGTACATATTTAGAAAGAACAGACTAAATACAACAAAATGATACTTTTTTCCATCAAAATAGGAGAACTTTACAGCGAGCTACAAGCTTTGAAACATCGGAAACACTCAGAATTAAAATAACACTCAAATTTTCCATCGATATTTTCAAAAACAACCGTATGAGCTACAACCGGTCAAATAGACTAAAAACTGGCCCATTTCACTAGCTTTCAAATGATACAACAGAAAATCACATTGGGTTTTAAGTTCAGCAGATATTCTGGCTTTTGTTTGAAACAGTCTGAAAATTGTCCTTCGTCAGAATAGGGAAACCAGCTTTCAAGAGTCATACTTTTATGTCCTAAATTTGCTATTTTATATAACTGTACTGTTCCCTTTACTCAAGAGAAGGAAAGTCTCATAGCTAAATATAAAATTGTAGCACTTTATTAAGTTAACAGTCATAACAGAAGATAAGAACTCGTAGAAACAAAGGAAGCATTACTTAAATGCGAAAATTGAAAGAGTTAAACTTAGATCTATGAGTACATTTACATATGGGCAATCTTCAAAATTTCCCTGAGCTACTGAAATTATCGTCCCCACACCCTTGGCTTTTTACAATCGGAAACTATCGTCGCTTTCAATGAAATTGTCTTTCTCAGTTTTGCTACTGCTCCATCAAGCCAAATGCGAAAGTCCGACAAACTGGTTGCATCTAAGCAGTAAACTGCTTGTTTCAAGAATCCCCAAACAAAGAAGTACACTGGAATCAGGTTTGGTGATCTAGATAGCCAAAAAATGGCACCTAAATGACCAATCCATTGCTTATTGTTCTCTCAGAACGTTTCGAACTGCATTTGAAGCATGTGTAGAAACACAATTGTGTTGGAAAATAATTGCCGCTCTCTCCCGACGAACATGTGTAACATAAAGTAAATCAGGCAAGTAATGATTCCAGAATCTCTAAATGTGCTATTCCTGTCAGGTTAAATTGAAACTCTATCAAAGGATGCAGCATTTGGAGGAGGAAAACGGTACAGGGATCTACATTGGTTTTAATTCTTCCTGTAGGAGCTAGGGTTAAGTTTTTTTAAGCTGTTCAAATTAAACAAAAAATTGTTCGAAACAAAAAAATGAAATACGAGAATGAGGTGGCCACGCTGAGATCTTTCGAACAAAAACAAAGTTTGTTCAAATCGGATTGTTTATTCAAAAGTTATTGGGGGGGCGGGCAGACATATTTTTCTCCTTCTCTCAACTTGGTCACAATTAATTTCTAGCATTGTCCTCATACTCTTGTATAATTTTAATCTTTGCTTTCATTTTAACTTTGTACCTCTTTTAGATTTTTGCCTTAAGAGGCACTGCTCTACACAGCACACAGAAAGAGAGATTTCAGCTACAATTCGATTTAACAAATTAATTTTTCTCGCAACAAAAAGCGTTCATACGGAAGAAGACATCAATAAATAAACTTGAGCAAAATACTTCTGTCCTTACTAAACTATTACACAGATAAATCATTTGTAATGGTTTAAATCGATCTACTTTCGCGAACTGGCTCCCCAGCAAAGCCGTGATTATACGTATAAAGCTGTTTGAGCAGAAGATTTGATTGGACGCACGCCAATGCGAAGAGTTATCGCATGATCCAGGTCTTACAACGATTCATCGATTAGTTGATGCGCAAAGTTTATCTCTATTGTTTACTTTAAATAAATTACATTTAATGATCTTTTAAATAGTTTGGGATTATAACTTTGAGATATGATTTATATACCTCGGTACAAACAAATACAGCTATACTGTTAGAATGTTAAAAATACTTTGCTTTGAATTTACTGATGTTGACATATCAGTATACAGTTCACCCTTATTGCGTGCTTTAAATATACTGCACACTGTGAAAAACTTCCGAACCGTCAATTGTCACTTCCCGGTAACGTTCCGGTATTTTACAGGCTTCCATCATTTTCTTGTTAAATGTAAGTGTCTCTATCACATTGTTTCCGGCATTGCTGCATACTATAATAATAATAATAATAATTTCAACTATGTTAAAACAATGGTTCAAAATATAACTAATATTTGACCGTTAAAGCTTAAATTTGCTAGAAACATTTTTAGACACTTTTTTCATTGTTGCGCATTCGATGTACTTGTCTCTTTTCATTTTTCTTGAAGCTTTCATCACTGCATCCTAATGGACAATAGTACTTGAAAAAAAATAAATAAATATCCCGTTTTCATACACCTCGGATTTAAATGCCAAATTTGACGTCTAATTGAATGCAATTTTGCCCACGGGAGTAGATAAAAACGACATTGAAATAATTTTGACCGGTATTAGGATCGCCCAGATTGTCGTATCATCTCCTTATTAGTCTGTGGAGTTAGCAACAAAAACAGCCGAAATATTTCACTTCCGGATATCAGTGTGAAATTTGGTACGTAGCTTATGTGCATATATAAGAACAAAAGACCGCCGGGAGACACTTGATCAGGGGTCATGAACTCCCATGATGACGTCATCAAGATGGCCGCTTTTGCAGGTAAATACGTTCGTTTAATTGTTTAAAACTCCATCCTGGATTGAAATATTGCAAAACTCAAATGTATCATCTGAAAGCTCTTTAAAAGAGCTATTTAGAAAGATTTAATTTTTTTTTTCTAAGGTCAAGGGCCCACCTGTGATGACGTCATCAAAATGGCCGCTTTTATAGGTAAATAAAATACGTTTGTTTAACTCCCCCTCAAACTCCATCATAGATTTAAATATTTCAAAACTCAACTATATCATCTGAAATCGCTTTAAAAGATCTATTTAGAAAGATTTAATTTTTATTTTTGAGGTCAAGGGCCCACCTGTGAGGACGTCATCAAAATGGCCGCTTTTACAGGTAAATGCGCTCATGTAACTGTTTAAAACTCCATCATAGATTGAAATATTGCAAAACTGAAATACACTGGCGGAAAAAAAAATCCCAACACCAAGAAAAAATTGCCGTAGAGTAATGAAATTTGGGTAATGCAATTGTCTAGTTAACATGTTTAATTGATTAAATGTACAAGATCACTGGCTAATTTAAGCTCAAGAAAATGCTGTGCAAATGTGATGTTAATTTAATTTAATAGAGGGTGTAACCTCCAGAATTTTGAAGGCAAGCCTGCAAGCGTGCATGCATTATGCCATACAGGTGCCGAATGTCACTTTGTGGTATGGAGTTCCATGCTTGTTGCACTTGCTGTGTCAATACTAGGACCGTCATTGCTGACTGTGGATGATGCTCGAGGTGCCATCCCATGATATCCCATACGTTATCGATTGGAGACAGACCTGGTGATTTTGCAGGTCATGGTAACATGTCAGCACTCTGTAGAGCACATTGCGTTACAGCAGCGATGTGAGGGCGAGCGTTATCCGGTTGGAAAACGCCCCCTTGAATGCTACTCATGAAGGGCTGTACTACTGGTTAAATTAACAGACTGACGACAAATTTTCAGTCAATGAGTTTGGGATAACCACAAGAATGCCCCTGCTGTCGTAGAAAATTGCTCCAGAGACCATAACTCCTGGTGTGAGCCCCGTGTGTCTAGGCCGTAGACCGCTTGGATGCAGGCGGTCCTCTGGCCTCCTTCTGACCAATATACAGCCACCACTGGAACTAATTCAGAATCTGTTTTCATCAAAAATTACAACAGATCTCCACTCCGACCTCCAGTGAGCTCTGTCGTGGCACCACTGCCGTCGGAAAAGGCAATGGTTTGCAGTCAATGGAATACCGGCTACAGGCTGCCTGGCTCGGGCTGCCTTGGCGATCTTCCTTCTCAGTCGTGCCACGTGGCAGCTGGGAACTCGATCTTCTCGAGGTAGTACCATCCCTTGCCCATAGCTTCCAATAATCATGCATGGTGAAAACATTCCCACCCAAGTCTTTCTGCAATATCGCGAAATGAAAATCCACCTTCTCGTAGCCAATTTGTACGACCTCGTTTAAACTCGGTGAGCTGTTGATAATGGCTTCTTCGTCTTCTTAAAAGGTATTCCTGGCTAACATGAACGCAATTCGTCCAATTTCACGGGAAAATAATACACACGAGCTTTACAACACGCTTTTAAAACAAGCCTTATTTGCATGTTCTGAGTGACGCCAGCTGCGCCACACTTATGCGCGGGACACGAAATTTCAATCGATGTCATCTTTCAGTTGTATAAACACGCCTACCAAATTTCGTTTATCTAACACAAGTCTTTCTTGGTGTTGGGATTTTTTTTCCGCCAGTGTATATCATCCGAAAGTGCTTTAAAGGAGCTATTTCACAGCGCTTGGTTTTATTTTCTAAGACAAATAGTTGAAAAGTTATAACAATTTTAAATTGAAAATATATAACAAACGTATTTACCTGTAAAAGCGGCCATTTTTATGACGTCACCACAGGTAGGCCCTTGACCTTAGAAAGCAAAATTGAATATTTCTAAATAGCTCTTTTAAAGCGCTTTCAGATGATATCTTTGAGTTTTGCAATATTTGAACCTATGATGGAGTTTTAGGGGGAGTTAAACGTATTTACTTGTAAAAGCGGCCATTTTAATGACGTCATTACAGCTGGGACCTTGACCTCAGAAAGAAAAATTAAATCTTTCTAAATAGCTCTTTTAAAGAGCTTTTAGATGATATATTTTAATTATGCAATATTTCAATCTATGATTGAGTTTTAAGCAGTTAAACGAACGTATTTACCTGTAAAAGCGGCCATTTTGATGACGTCATCACAGGCGGGCCCTTGACTTTAGAAAGAAAAATTAAATCTTTCTAAATAGCTCTTTTAAAGAGATTTCAGATGATATGTTTGAGTTTTGCAATATTTGAATATATGATGGAGTTTTAGGGGGAGTTAAACAAACGTATTTACCTGTAAAAACGGCCATTTTGATGACGTCATCACAGGTGGGCCCTTGACCTTAAAAAGAAAAAATCAATCTTTCCAAATAGCTCTTTCAAAGAGCTTTCAGATGATATATTTGAATTTTGCAATATTTCAATCTATGATGGAGTTTTAAGCAGTTAAACGAACGTATTTACATGTAAGAGCGGCCATTTGATGACGTCATCACAGGTGGGCCCTTGACCTCAGAAAGAAACATTAAATAGATCTTTATTTAATGTTTCATCACATTATATCACATTTCCAAATAGATCTTTTAAAGAGCTTTCAGATGATATAGTTGAGTTTTGAAATATTTAAACCTATGATGGAGTTGTAGGGGGAGTTAAACAAACGTATTTACCTGTGAAAGCGGCCATTTTGATGGCATCATTACAGGTGAGACCTTGACCTCAGAAAGAAAAATTAAATATTTCTAAAGAGCTCTTTTAAAGAGATTTCAGATGATATATTTGAATTTTGCAATATTTAAATCTATGATGGAGTTTTAAGCAGTTAAACGAACGTATTTACCTGTAAAAGCGGCCATTTTGATGACGTCATCACATAATGACCTTGACCTCCGATCAAGTGTCTCCCGGCGTTTTTTTTTTGTCCTCCTATGTAAATATAAGCCCCACATAAAATTTCAGACTGGTATCCGGAAGTGAAATATTTTTGCACTAACTCCACGGACTATATAGCTCCTTGACACGCAAACATTTTTCAAAATAATAAATTCTCCTGCAAAAGTTCATCTCTTATTAATTACTATCGAAAATAAGAGACACTGCGTGGGGGGAGGGGGGCAATGATCTTTTTCTTTTTTTAACTGGCAGTTACATTTTTTAATTTCTCTTTTTAAAAGATATGGAGAAAACACTATAATTTGAGTTTTTTTTCGATATTTTAGTTCTTATTACTTGACTTTTAGCTAAAAAAAATTTCGTTTTAAACACACATGCCTGCCTACTCTGAAATTTTCTTGAGAAGCAAATTGTTTATCGGGAAGACGAAAAAACTTTCCGTTATGCATGTATATAGATTTTTTCTTTTTTTAGCTTTAAAATAAGGAAAAAAAACTTTAAATCAAGCAATGCATGAATTTTTAAAATTACAAATAAATTGTTTTATCCTGGTTTAAGCTTCAGATGAGGAGTAGAAAAAAATAACTTTCACTTTGAATGTTCTCAAACTATCTTAAACGAACTTGCAAATTAAAAATGACAAACAAACGGCTGCATAAATTGGTAAAAAAAGAGACATCATTAAAAAAAATACAAAAAATATAATAAGGAAGAAAAAGCAAACAAGTTCTGTTTCAGACAGCTTGACTGCCCATATTAAAAAGTAGGAGTGTTGAATAGTTCTTAAGTTTTTTTTCTTTTCTTTCTTTCTTTCTTTTCTCGTTTTTCACTACCTTAGCTTGGTTTGACCATCTTGTCACCCGTAAAAGTTTTTATTTTTCATTTTATTAGATAAAAGACTTTTATGGTGAATGGTACTTGGAGAACAATGCATTTTTGACATAGATTACGCTTCTTTATAAATTGTCTTGTAAATTTCCTTGAAAAAGTATTTAGTGACAAGTGAAATATTTTTGTGTTGGGGGAAAGCGGAGTAATGAAGCTCATTCAAGGAAAGACATTAAAGTCAGTCAAACTTAAACAAAAAAAAATAATATTCTAACAGCTAAGATAACTACGAAGCATAAGAAACAAATTGCAATTAAATAATTCTGGTGTAATTTTCACATGATTGGATAGTTGCGTTTAAAATATGCATGCATCATTTATGTACAAAAGAAATCACATACATTTTCGGGAAACCAGATAGTTTTTTTTTTTTTTTTTTAAGTTTTTATTTTTGAGCAACGATGCAATTATCGTTAATAACAACCTTTAGCAGTGTAGTGCACAAGATTTAATATCGGATACATAGAAATTAATCTGTTATTGAGCAAAGTATCTTGACATTTTGAATATCGGACACATTTTCAAGTATTAAGAAGTAGGTTACCACTTCCACGCCAAAGGATAAAGCAGAACTACATGCAATATCCCTCAAACTCTCAGTTATGTTATTCAGAGACTGCAGTTTTGTCCTCGTTAAGACGCTTCGACAGTAAAAGAGCCGGAGGCTGAAATCATCTTATAGAAACTAAGAAAGTCAAACAAATTGGTAGATAATGTTAAATTAGCACACCAGTGAGAGATCAACGAAAAAAAAATACAAGCAAAATTCTGTATCCATATTGTTCGTTTTGTTGTTTAATAAAATAACTTTTGTTATTTTAAAGTGATAAAACTATTTTGATTACTAGTTTAAGTATAAATTGAGATCTACTTGCATCCCGTACAGTATGTATTTATATTAGACATGTATTGATTTTAAATGTTCAGTGCAATTTGTCAACTGCACACGGGGCAAATAAGATGTAGCATAATAAAACAGTTCATTTCCCCGTTTGCTTATTCATACATGTATTAAATCACTAACACATTTCTTCAATAACTTATTCATTTATCTTTCTTTACTTATTAATTTACTTATTTTTCTACTAATTCACTTACTTTCCTATTAATTCGCTTATTCTCTTATTCTTTCACTCTTTTATTCGCTCATTTTTTCAAACATTAATTAAATCATTTATTTATTATTTATTTACTTATTTATGTGTTCATTCTTTTTTAAAAATTCATTTATTCGTTTGTTTACAAATTCATTTGATGAAAAATAATTTTAATAATTAAATAGAGAATATATTTTTTTTAATTTGCCCGATGGTTATTCGGGGTGAAAATGCTTCTTTTTTTTAAATATAAAATAACTGTAAAAGAAGAAAAATAGCTTATCATCCCAAATTTGCATTACAAAATTGGAAGGGCCAGGGGAAAAAAGATGAAAGTGCCCAAAAAGTGATTTCGAGAAAAATGAAAAACAAAGTTCGATTTCTATTAACTCCCTTTGTAGTTAATAGAGTATTCATGCACATTTCGGTCGATTATCATCTTTTTTCCCTCTTTGTTGTTCTACCAGATGATATTACTCCTTCATAGCCCCTAGATAGCGCTAATATCTCATAATCGACAAAAAAGTGACTTCATCTTTTTTCCCCCTGACCCTTCATTTATTATTCCATCGTTACGTACAGTAATTTTCGAAACAAATTTCCATCAGTTCATTCTGGAGCAGGTAAGTTATCTTAACATTTCACTTTTCCCACATTCCCCTACTACTCCGCACTATGTAAGGGTGGATCCATAAATTCTTCAAGGGAGAGGCAATTAATATTTATTGCTTACTTTCTTCTATGGATATTGGTTTACAAACATTTATCGCAGATGTTTCGGACTTCAGTTCTGAAGTATTTTCGGGGAAGAGCCTCAAATCCCCAGCATCTTTAAAATATCTTCTAAAATTACGTTTTTTGAACTTCAATGTCGAAAAATTAGGAGGTGGAGAGTCCATCAAGGTAGGACGATCGCTCCCATCGCCCCTCCCTTGCATCCGTCCCTGGCGATATGCCGCTCGTAAATTAAAATTATTTTACATTTTATGGAAATTATGACAAAAAAGGCTGCATATGCGCGGATTTAACAAATTTATCTTATTTCTGAAGCGAATTGTCTAATTTTACCCAACATTTAGGCACCCCCCAAGAAACCCCATCCCTTTCCTCGGTCTCAACTGATTTCTCCAATATCAAGTTAGGTTACAACCGAGTGCAATCAATTTATTTGTTTTAGAATGTTATCATATCGTTCTGCAAAATAAAAAGAGTAACCAATTTGTGGTAAACTTAATCAAAAACAGATAAGAAACACTATCCAAATTTATTTAAATTCATCCCGCAAAGTCAACTTTCGGAGTTGCTAATCCGGGAAAGCTTAACAAACAAATTTCCTCCAAATGCAGATTCCCTGTTAACATGCAAAGTCTAATCATTAAAGTCAACACGAGATGCCCTGCGATTAAAACCTTACCATATTCACGGATAAGCTGCTTCGTCAGAATAAAATTACAATCAGATTTCATTAACTCATAATTTTGCGTATCTCCGATTTATATCATTGGTAACGCATTGGAAGGAGCTTTTAGAAATGTGCCGAAGTCAAGTAAACATTAATTTCATTCATATTTGAGAAATGCTGCAATGGATTCGTTCTGTGTTTACGGTTAGTCATTATCTGCAGTATTATATCACGGAAATGTTTACATATTAATCTGCTTAATCCTAGCGTAATGATAAGTAATAAGCATGACTAGTTTGGAACATAACGAGGATTTGATTGGTACGATGAAGTAAATGAAGCTAATGTGCAACACATATTGTGGATTACATGTACTGTATGCTTGAAATTGATTATTTTTGCTTTGAGGTATTATTTCGATTTTAACCCATTTATGTCCAAGTTTTTTTCAACATTTTTTTCAATTTTATCTGCTTAAAACTCTTACTTATAATGGTTTACATACATTTTAGGCTTAAAATAGTTCGCCGTTGCCATATTTATTAAGTTATTTAACGTCTGTTTATGGGATATTTTGCAAATATGTGAGCGAAATACGACCTTACTTGACTTCATTTTTTCAAAATAACATTACAGAAGGCATCTGTGATCAATTTTAAGCAAATCATTTTCAAATAGTTTAATTTTATGAAAAATAAGTTCGCAAAAAAAACTTACTTTCTATGGTTACCCATGCTGGACGGTTTCTTGACTGATTTGTCTGAAAATCGCTGTCAATAAATAAAGTCTTATGTCCAACTCTATCTGGTTTTCTAAAGAAGAAGGACTATTTAACTGAAACAGCTTTAGTAAAATTATACGCCCATTACAGATTTTGTATGCAGTAACTAACAAGCGTCCCGTTTTTAGGTTACTGGGCATAAATGGGTTAACATGCAATTAAGACATTCTATTTCACCCATTAATATTTCAAATATTAGTGAAGATCAAGAGTTTACGAAAACATACTTGAAGCTAAAATCAACGTTATTTCGTAAAGGACAACTACTTAAAAGTAGGTACGACAAGGATTTTAATGGAATATCAATTATATTTGGTAATACAGTCGACGCTCGATATAACGACCGTCTCCGTCCTACAAAAAACGGTCTTTGTAACAAGTGGTCGCTATAAGAGGTAGAACATAGAATATTAGTAGAACATAGAATAGTCGTTATATTAGGATGGTCTTTATGACGAGTGGTAGTTATTCTGAGCGTCGACTGTAGTAATTTTTCATGTTTTTTTATGAAAAAATATTATCACAAAGCAACTAATAAAGCTATTTTCTCACTTTAAAGTTTAAAAATGAGTGGAATAATTTATGTACCATACCGTAAAGTCGGGTTACTTGGACCCACAAGGAGGTTACTTGAGCACACAGTAAAATGATAAAATCTGGGTTTGGTACTAGCATTAGAGACTGCAGAGTGCTTCTACCTAGAGGAGAAACAAGGAACTACGTGCAAGTCTTCAACTAATAAGTACCAAACCTAGATTTTATCATTTTACTGTAATGGGCTCAAGTAACCCCCTAGGGTCCAAGTAACCCGACTTTACGGTACTTAAGTTTTTATTTCTGTTAAAGATATTGCATAGTTTATATTTCCTTTGTAATCTACAATAAAGAGCTCCTAGCAGTTAAATCAAAATATTTGCGGCATGGATTAATCCAAATGTTGAAAATAAATGATTGCAGTTACTGAAAATTGTTAAAACGGTTTGAGAAAGTTTATCACAGAATATTTATTATTTAAAACAAGTAATGATTGACTGACAACTGACTTTCAAAACACGCGAGAACGTAAGGTAATCCAATCTTGTACAGATGCTACAGATGCGAAGCATACAGTTGATGCACAGTTGGTTGTTGCTTTAAAACAGTGGTGGCCAACCCGCGGCACGCGTGCCACAGTGTGGCACGGCAGAGTATTGGGAGTGGCACGCGAAGCCGTTCTGAAAAAATTTGAAAATTGAGGAAATAATATCGTTCCTAGAAACATTGCCAAAAACTAAAGCCCTTACTTTAATAAATACAACGATTAGATGATATGTGTCAGGTGGCTGGCATACAAATTGCCAAACTACAATACTGTAAATTCTTATCGTCAGCTTCGGATACCAAAAAAAAAAAGCTGTGACATCACAGACAATGCTTTGAAAAGCATATTTTTGCGTAACATGAATGAAATTTTCGATGTTGTAGACGAAATTTTGGATTCACGTTAAATAGTTTCAGCTACAGGTGGTGAAACATTCAAAGAAGTTAACTCTGTGTCTAGAATCAAAAAAACAGAGTGGATAAAATTCGGTATTGGTTGCAGAAAACGGAGTACCTTAAGCTGTTTTGGAACACTGCTTGAAAATCATTTGAGAAGAAAACGTACCAAGTATCATTATATTATCCATCAGAAAATCTTTGTGCCATGGAATCAGACTTAGATTAGAATAATTATTGCTGATTATACAATGTTTCATGAGCTTTGCCTCGGCGAAAAGGAAAAAAAATGACAAGTTACCCCTTCATTGAAATGTGATGCTGTTTTGATTTTTGTTTGAAGACGTAGAAGGGGAAGGAGGGCTTGCATATAAGAATCGAGATTATTCGCCAAAGCTCCCATTGCGGAAACATCTACTTTTATTTTTTTTTCTCTGAAGAAATTGGAGTAATTCATAAAAAACACATCCCATGGGAATTTCAACAAATTGAAGTACATCATAAAAAAAATTCAGTGAAATCTATGAATTTTATATAATTTTCCGCATTTTTCCAAAAAATGGAACTTTGCGTTTTTTACGAAAATACAAAAAACTAAAAAAAACTAAATCGATGGATTTTTAAGTTTTTTCAAGTGCTCTGCATATCTAAAGCAGATATTCCAACAAACAACATATGAAAAAACCGGAATGAAACGATTCATTTAAAGGCATGCCAGAATCCCTCAAACTTTTTGTTCCCAGAAAGGGAGCTTTGGCGTGGCCGGACTAGCCTTTTGTGTACGCGCGCTTACAATGAAGAAAGGAATGCTGCTAGGCACAAAAAGGTCATCTACGTCACGAAACACGTGTACTCCTTTCTGGGTTTTTCGAAAAAATATTTGTTGAACTATGTTTTGTGAATGTTAGCACTATTCTCAGGATAGTTAGACTGAGAACAGTATCATATTTTTGCTTTCTATGCGAATTACTCTTTTTGGCGGATTCAGCTTTCATATTTCGATATCTTCATTTACAAGAAAAAAAAAAACCTTTCAAACTGAAAACTTAAGTGTCGTAAAATGGAAGGATAATAAAATAGTGTGCTTAGCATTGAATTTTGAAACGGAAGCTCCGTTGGGACTAGTCAAAAGATGGGGTTCAAAAGAAAAAAAAAAAAAAAACAAATTGATTTGCTTCAACCCCATCTAATTGTATCATACAATAAATATGTGGGAGGTGTTGATCTCTTAGATCAATTTCTTAGTACATACAGGTCTCGTTTCAAAGGAAAGAAATTATTGGTGGCCTTTTTTTACTAATACACTAAATATGGTTGATGTAACACAGCCTTTAGAATTCATAAAGAGCTCAAGGGCGAAATGAAACAACTAATATTTTTAAAATAATTGCTAAAGTTCTAATGGAAAGTTCAAAATAAGGCAATATAAATTCCCCAGTTAGGACCTTGCGAACCGGTAAACGCAACTGTACATTTTGGTGGAGTAAACCATTTCATTATAAGCGCTGAAAAACAATCTCGGTATAAATTTTGTAAAAAGAACATTCGAACTAAATGTAAAAAATGCGTCGAATGCTGCATCAAAATTCTACTTCACATTTTCATTAAAAAATCTAAAGATTGATTTAAGGATTGGCTTAGCTTTTTTTCTATGTTATAGTTTTTCTTTTTTGCTTTCATCCATAGTTCATTTTCTTTTAGAATTTATTTTTTCATGCGCAATGTAAATGAAATATATCTCCTATTTTGGAAAAGATTATACACATATACACATATATATGCATGGATTTTTGTTATGGACATAAAAGTATAAGAATGTATAACATTTAAGACGCGGTTCTTTTAAAACGTAGTAGGAAAAAGGAGTAGAAACGGAACCGAACGCGGTAGAAACGCAGCTAAGACATCGGATGGTTTTCCCCCTCAAAAGCGCCAAAGCTCCCATTATGGGAACAGCCTATAATTTCTAATCAGCTAAAGATTTTTTGAAAATTTCAACTGCGCTGTACTAGAGATATATGCCTTTCATGAAAAAAGTAAATTATTTTTTGATTTTTTATGTATTTCATATAGCGGCGTTTAATGGGTTAATTAAATATAGCTATTTCACCCTTTATTATCAGGTGCCTAAATAATTTAAATTTAAGATTGTAGAAGAAACAGTATCTTAAACAACTATAGATCATATACATTCTTTTACAATAAAACTTGAGTTTATTTCTCTTAACTTTGGAGAAACAAGATTAACACATTTCACATCAATATTGGAAGTGGCTATCCGAAGTTAATAATGACCCCAGGATAGATGAAAAAATTTCATAATTATTTTGACGCATTCATTCAGTTAGGTTTGAATTTTTACGATGATAAAAAATAACTGATATTTTCAAATTCTTCATCTATATCTCTGCAAGACATTACTTGTTATTCACCGAAAACCCAATCGAAATTGCCAACTGGTTGTATCTTGCAGTATTGGAAATCAAGTGCAGGAGCTTACTTCAAATGCAAGTCAGCCAAATTATATTGATTTTACAAATTTATACCGACTTTTTTTTTTCAAACTTACATGCTTTACACGTCTGGTGGTTTAAGTTTTGTTCAAAAAAACATTTGTGGACAAGGATTTTTTTATAATGAATACATAAAAATCAAAATACGGCAGAATGTTAATTGATAGCTCTTAAAACAATTATATTTGTTAGCTTTTCAAGAACTAATCCTAAAATAATGACTAGGTAAAAAGTTACAAATTTAAAAGCTACATTAAGTACTGTCTGTTTAATTTTTGGAATTAAACGTTTCATGTTATTTGTTTATATTTTACGCTTTACCCAACTGATTGAATTTATTTAAGTGTTTATTAACGGTGAGGGCCAAGCTCCACATTGACGTAAAGCAGAAACGTAAAATGGATTAAATAGTGTTTCCATGGAAAGTACCCGGATTTTAGGTTTTTGCCTTCGGTTTCGGTCGCGTTTTCTGCTGATATGGAGCAAGGCCCTAACTCTTAAATTTGGATTTGTTTTAAGTGTATTTTCATTTTAATTTCTACTACTCAGACTTACGTGATAAAAAAAGTTAAAACTACAGACAATTTGTCAGTTAGCAAGTAATTTTTTTAACTCAGAACTATTTTTCAGCTTTTTGGAAAAATTGAAAATGGCACGCCCACATTTTTTTTCCCCAGATAGTGGCACTCTTCCCAAAAAGGTTGGCCACACCTGCTTTAAAACAACAACGGGCTCAATGTAAAAAAAAAAGGGTAAAGAGGGGCACATGTGAACAAAAATGACATTTTTGTATATTTTTTATTATTGATTTAAGATATAAAAGAAACAAGTAATATACATGTGCTAAAGCTAAAGTGGTGGTGGTGGTATTATATGCTAGAAGATATTGGAGCTTGAAGAACTGGTGGTTGATGCTATAATTGGGAAAAGAAGATTTGATCATATCTGCTAAAAAAAAGAAATTTTGCTCCAAAAATAAAAATACACATAAAAAATAGCCTGAGAAGGAATTCTAGGATATTAAAATTGTTTATTACAACGTGATCGTATATAACATACATACATTGCGCGTTGAAATATATGGCCAAATAAGATTAAGTGAGCTCATTAAGAAAACATTAAAATGTAGCTGATCAGCTAAATATAAAAGTTAAAATCAGATTAAACATTATAATTCTGACACACCAATGCCATAAGATGAACATTGAGCAGATATTTGGTCACGTGGCAGTTCAACACAGTTCTCTTATAAGGCGTCCGAAATATTAAATATAAAACAAAAATACCTTATTGTTCATGCTCATCACAAATGTTGCATACAAGAAGATCCATCACCGCAAAAGGTTCAATATTTGTAGAGCGGATGCATTTCGATATGAGTTCCCTTATGCTCCGACCATCACGGAGGAATGCATTATTTGTGCACTCAAATGCAGATCTTCAGCATTTCCGCCCACTATACCACACTTACACGATCATAGCGAAAAAACAAGTCGATAGCCTCCTTTGCTGGCTCTCCAAAGAGACGTGAACTTTTCCCTTCTAAAACACACCAAGACTCAGAGCTGATTCATCGACTACCATCAGTAGCTCCCGAACACATACAAGAGCCCGGGAGCCACAAAACACACCACTATACACAACTACATCCACGAGAGAGAGAGTGAGTGAGCCAAAAGTTGAAACACGCGGTCTCGCCAGTTAACTGAAAGGTTGCAGTTATACAGGAGCAACCGCCGCGCAGAATAAGCGGAGAAAAAGTCCTTGCGTAATGAAGAGGAGAGCTCTGGAGGTACAAGACTCTTGGAGGATGCATGTAGGGAAAGTGAGAAATGATCGCTAGAGTTCTAGCAACATGATAATTCAAGCATGTGCTAATATTTTCATGCAATCTCCCTTCTTCAACAGTGAATTCTAATCAAAAAAGTAAGTCTAAAATATGTTAAATGTTGCTCACATCTGCCCTAGTAGGGGGGGGGGTGCAGTTGTAAACACACATGAGGCACAAGTAATCAAGCATACATAAACGGAAACGAAATATCCCTAAGCATATTTTTAAGAATACAGCTTATTACGCATTACCAAAAACTTACAATGAAACTATCAAGGTATTTATTCAACATGATTGACTCAATTCAGCGAACGTTGTAGCTTTTAAGTTTTACATAAAAAGAAACAGAAGATGCAGCTAGCCATGTGCGCCTAAAATTGTAGGTGGTGGTAATTTTAGCAGAATATCTTCAGAGTGTTTATCAATCGTATCATCTGTTTTTGGAAACATACAGATTTCATTCATAGTTAATTTTTGTCGCTTTGGTAGTGAATTCTACGAGGACAAAGTCCTTCACAGTTAAGTTTTCTGGTGCAAGGTGACATCAGCACAATTTTTTTTTATAGTTGCGGTCTTCAAAACTAATGTCGGACTCAATGTCACTTACTACAACTTTTAATGGCTCCTAATTCAACAGTTTAGCAAGTTTAACTTTCTTTTCTTTGCAATTCCCCCTTTCAGATTTCATTAAATATTGAGTATCGAAAATTTTAGTTATTCAATATTTCTTAATTAGACTATTCAATACATAAAAAATCAACAATTTTTGAAATTGAAATAACTAAATACCATTAAAGTCCACAGATGAACTGCTTACATCTGCCCCTACATCATGTGTTCACATGTGCCCTTTATCTCAACTTCTAATTTGATAAAAAATTATATTTTTTTCAATTTAAAAGAAAGAAAAAATGCATGAAAATTTCCCTTAGTAATGCTACTTCAAGACGAATACAGTTCAAATCACAAAAAACAAGTTTTGGATGTGTTTTTACTCCAAGAACTGGAACATAAAAGTACATTAGCACCTTCCAAAACATAAGATGTTATGATAACTAAAAAACAAAATGGTTTAAATCGTTGAAATTTCAGGCAGGATATAGTACTTGTGTTACCATCAGGGTTGCCAGACGTCCCAGATTTCAAGGGACTGTCCCGTTTTTTGAAAAATTGTCCCGCGTCCCGGGGAACATTGATACGGGACGGCTAAAGTCCCGTATTCTAGCTAGAAGCAACATTTTACAAAACGAGACATTATTTCGAGAAAAAATAAAGTAAACAAAATATGTGAAATAGACTGATAAGAACATTGATTGCATCATAATATTTTTCTACTCTGAATAATAATGTTAGTCTTATATTCAGTTTTCTTATTTAATTCTATGTCTGCTAAACTGCAATTAAACTTTTTATGCCGTTAAAATTATTCTGCACGTATTGAAATTTTCCCTTTAGTATGTTTGGCATTTTGGAAAACTACATTACATACTAAGCAAAAGTTATTCCTAGAAACGACTATTACATCTTCCACGCCAAGACAGGCCAGTCATTTAGGGAATCAAATGGGGGGGGGGGTAAATTGCTGCCTTGGTTTTGAGAAATTAATGTATTTACAAAGAAGTGGAAGTGTTTTTTGCTGTTATTTATTATATTTTACATTGAATACATACAATTTGACTCCCTGGCAAAATTCAAAATGGCGGGTCTGCGTCAGGAAGAAGGGAGTTAATTGCAGGGAAGCACGAACATTCACAATATTTAGTGCTAAAACTTCCCACTAATATTCCATGAAAAAAAAATAACAATGCAATGGTAAAAAATGTAGTTTCACATACTCATTGTACATTTTTTTTCCTCCATATTTATGAGAAATATTTGATGTCAAAGTCCAGGTTGTAAAAATTCAACTTTTAGACTTCATCTCCAACCCCCCCCCCTTCCACAAGAAGCCTGTACCGTATTTGAAATTCTTAAACGTGGCAACTCTGGTTACCATCTACATAATTTTATTTTCTGATTTTTCTCTTCATGTTAACTGTGTAAAATATCGTTTGTTCGCCTCTGTTTACATGTGCAACCCCCCTCTCCCCTACGATAAAACATTGAGGAAGAATGTACCTTATCCGGAACGTAACTACACTGCTTTATTTGTAATTCATTTTTAAAAATACTAAATTTTACATGCACAAGGTTTTTTTTCTAAATGGTAATGCGTCTTTAAAAATTCTAAAGCTAGTAATTAAATTTCATTTATAGGACCTTTTACTTTCTCAAAAATTGCGATACATGTTGTTCAGATTTTCAAAGAAATGGCGAATCATATTCATTGGCACTTATTGTTTATGTTCAAAAAAACATATCTCAAACGGCAACAAAAGTGACACTATTCAAAATTTCGGAAAAAGGTGCGCTAACTATTAAAATATACATTCGATGCTCTTTCGTGCCACAAAACTAGCACAAAGTTAGTTTTATACCTGGGGCGTGCTGCCGTAAAATCATCATTGAAGGGCCTGTAATCAAAATTGAAGGGCTTGGATGATGAAGGGGCTAGTTACATTTTAAAAAAATAAACACTCTGGATAGTGGTAAGCAATGGAAACAACTAAACGAATAAAGCTCGGTGCATAAAAAAGTAGATGTCATTAGAGCAATTTCATACACACACTTACGACAAAACCAGAAAACAAAAAAGCTGCAACAACTGCAACAATAAAACTTTGAACTTTAATTACTAGCAATTTCTGTTTTGTCACTTAACCCCTTCACTCCCAAGGCCTTCAATTGTCACATATATTGATTATACGAATTTATACGATATTGATTATATGATGTTTGAATCATTCATTTATTTTTTTTTCTTTCTATTGAAATTTCCTAATTTCGAAGAAATGCTTTTGCACTTAAAGTATGAATTATTAATTTCGACACCGAAACTAAACAGCAAGTATCATATCATAATTTTTTGCACGTTCAGTAAAATCCGATTTTCCGCAGTTCTTTCACCCTTCATTCTTCTTCTTCTTTTTTCTTTTTTTTTTTTTTTTAATTTTTAGTTTATCAGGACTATACACCGCTTTGCAAAGAAATGTCTTAAAAGGAAAAAGCAAAACAAGATTTTTTTACATATAATGTTATCGTTTTTAGCTATGATTTAAATGTATAGGGTTACTAATTTTCTAGCTATTTCATGTACACTATAGTCTTTTACCTTAAAATGGATGTATCAAGGTCACAAATTTTGCACCGTATCCATGGGAACTGCTCAGATTCATTTGTTTTAGGTTTATTGAGCTCGGTTTAAATGGAGATGACGCAAAATTTGTGACCTTGATACGCCTATTTTAAAGCATCAGACTACAGTACTGCTTCTACCTCTTTTGCGAATTATCCGCCGTTTTCTTGCAAACCGTTTCCGTAAAACCGTGGATTTCCCCAATGCTGTTTTTTTTTCTTTTTGTTGTGTCACTTTTGATTCCTAGGTGCGTTATAATACTTTCACTATTGTGTATTCAAAAATACACCAACAATGATTTATAATACAGTCGAGCCCGCTTAATGAAGGAGCCAATTTGAAATGAAACAATATTTTATTAAACAGAATATTCCATTATTCGTTATCAATATAATGCACTACAACAGTTTGGTACACGGAAAATAGGCATTATATTAAGCAGGGTGCTCTTTTAACCGATTAAACGAGCTCGACTGTACTTACAAAAAATATTTCATTTTATGATTTTAATGTACATTTTTTAATCCCTAAATTGCTGAAGTGCTTTAAAGCTTTCTGTAATAAAAGAGGGAGCCTTCTTTCAGCAAATCAGCATCTGACCTATAAGGTCAGTCTTTCATGACACTACGTTTATTTTTCGCTCAACACATCAGTATGGTATTTTATTTTGTAGAATTGTTGGCAGCTCATAATAAAGCCATAGTTTCGTTAATAGCCATGTAAAGTTTAATGCCTTGTGTTTTTTGACAGAAAGAGCCACTTTAACGTTCCTTTTTCGTGACAAGAGTGGTGGATGATCATCGTGGAGGACACCAAAGCTTAAAGTCTCTTACTTTTAACCCTCTGACTACTCAGTTTTTAAAATGAAACCACTTCGAAAAAGCGTATATATGTTGCATAAAAAGAGTAGGTTACTATTCTAAATAGTAGGTCAATTTTGACTTTATAATTCAAGAAAATAAATATTAAAAAAAAATTGTACCTTTAGCCTTTTGTATTTTAACCAAATGCTTTAGTTAAAATCTATGATAAAAACTTTGTTTAAGAAGTTTTTCAACTCACCCAAAGAAACCAATTGAAGCAATGGAGGCAATTAAACATTAAACATATAAAAATAATAACAAACAGTTGGAAAAGGTAACGGAACATAAATATTGGGCAGTTGCAAAAACGTCCTTCTTTAGTGTAAAAAGTTGAAAAGTCTGTCTGTGACCCGCGTAGGGCCAAAACCGTTCGATCGATTTTCTTAAAATTTGGCACAAAATTAGTTCATAGCATGAGTGTCTGCGTCTCGAAGCGTTTTTTTTTTTTTTTTTTGAAAAACTCTATTTCGTTCTTTTTCTATTCTAATTCTTAGCTAATTTTTCATACAAATTCAAAGAAATATTTCATACACATTTTCAAGTCTTATGACATTCGACAGCTTAAAATTTTCTTCTTAAAACTATATCAATTAGAAGTTTCTACGAGCATTATTAGAAGAGCTATAATAATTGTTTTTAAATTCCCGAAAATTCAAGGCTTACCTAGAGCAAAGCAAGTTAAACGATTCTAAAATGGTTAATCTCGAGAATAAAATTTAAAAAGAAAGATAAAATGAATTATTTTATCACAACCGGAAATGAAGTTTTCATGTTGTTAATGTGGTTACGTTTTATTTTCTCAGTTTTTAAGGAATTGAAACTCGATAAATTATAAAAAATATCGTATAAATTGCGATATTGCAACGTTCTTTCTAAAGTGCGTCATTTCGGAAAATGTACTATTTTGTTTTTGTAGTTAGGAGAGAAAACTTTCTTCTTCTTTTAAACTTTGGTAAGATTTCTGTTGGTTTCTTTGATAAACAAAATTGTTCTTAGTTTCTCTTTTGGCTTATTTTTTGTGCACTCCCCCTTGGTGTTGCATTCGAATGTCCCCAAGGGGTGTTTTACCCCTTTTATGGGGTAACTCAGTGTTAAGTTTAATGTAGACAAAAGTGATATGAATTGGCGAGACCACTTGGCCATATATCGCCAAGCTTTTGGTCGCCAAGTGTTTGACGCCAATTTAGCGACAAATTTGGCGATAAATTATTATTTTTTATTTGGGTTCAATTCGGCGCTATTGGCGATATTTTGCGAAAAATCCACTGAATGATGTTAAAATGGGCGATATTTAGTAGATTAATCATTGTAAGATATTTTTTTTTTTTTTTTGCATTGTTTCATAGCTAACTAGGGATGTAAATGTTTGAATTGTTATCTTGCTCACTCCAAGCACTCTTTTAGCACTTAAGGTATCTACTAAGATATTTACACGCAAAAGGAAGTAGTGTGGGATCCATACCAGATTTTTATATCATACTTTGAAAAAACTATAGTTGAATTATAACTAAAATAGAGTATTTTTTCTGCTATATCAATTATTTTACAAATGAACTTTTAATTTTATCCCACGGGCAAAGTCGTGCGGGTACCGCTAGTTTAGAATAAAGTATTTCGCAGCTTTGCTTTCATGTACTGAAAACTGAAATTACAATTATTTGTTTAAGCTCCAATGGTTTCGGACAATGGATTCAAATTTCCGCGTACTCACTTTATGTTATTCTATAGTTTTAAAAACTTCATTGAAATTTTCATTTTAAAAATATTCCAGGTAGCACAAATAGCCTTTAAACGTTTATAAACGTTTTTAAGCGGTTGTTACAACGTTAATAACCATTTTATAATCTTTAAAAAACGAAGTGTGCTACTTGAGATTATATTATATAATTTTATTAATTAATATTAATTAAAAAAATATTTATATCATTATACGTAATTTTTAAAATATTATTTTATAAATATTCACGTTTTTGAAAGTCAAATCATTAGTTTTGCCTGGACACATTTAAATTTACTGAATACTATTTTATATTTTATTGCACATTTGTAAATTTTTACCATAACTAACTTCATATTTTATAATTCCCTCCCATACATTGAAGCTGGAGCTACTAAGGGTCCCTACAGAATTTTTAACGGTGAGTAAATTATGAGTCCTAAGTGGAGAAAACACAGAGACTAAATATCTAGCAAGTTTATAAGAAGCAGTACCAATATTGGAAACAATCGGCTTAAAAGGGATACCAGTTTTATGCACCTTGGGTAAAGCATAAAATCTAGCACAATTAGCAATAGAGGGAGTAACAGATCATTTAACACTTAAAAGGAATAGACTGAACTGACTTAACCGCCAGAAGAAATCGTTTATAACTCTTTATCACTAGGAACTTTCGAAATTTCAAAATACGGACCAGAAGAAATCAAATCATTAGTTTTATGAACATAAGATGATCTGTCAAGAACAACAATTCGACCACCTTTGTCAGCCTTGGTAACAACCAGATCTAAATTAGAAATTAAATTTTTTACACTACAACTCACAGTATTGGCAAACCTAGGTTTAGAAATTTTTGAATTGAAGTCAACGTTAGAAGCAATCACGATTTGCAAACTCTCATCTACTCATAATGCCCTACACAAATTTTCGTTTATGTCTGAGAAACAACTTCGTTGCTCGACAATTTTAAAGTTACAGCGTTAAATGATAGCCACACCGGACTTAGCATTTCTTTTCTAAATGTTTTGCTGGATAACTGTTATCTTACTAAGATAGCAGTTTTTAATGACTAATTAAAGTTTTGCGAGGAAACAGGCTGCCCGTTTCAATCAAATATTTTTTAATTTGAAATTAAAAGATATTAATTAATTGACATTCAATATTTTAATTTTTTAAGAACAAAAGCTCACTGAGCCCTAAAAATCAAAACTGAAATTCTCAAACCGAAGACTGGTTAGAACCTTTACTACCTTTTTACCGGTAAATTAAACCGTAGTCAGACACCCGAATTGTCTATCGAATTTTTCATTAGACATAACCAGCAGGCAAAAGCGAAGCATAAAGACATAATTCCTGTTTCTTTTGATATTTTTTTTTTAACAAAAGAGAGATTTTAATTGCAGAACTGTATTTCTATACATTTGCCTTACGATATAATTTTTTAAAGAATTGATTTTCGAAAGGCTTTCCAGTTATCCCACTGCGCCCCATGAGGGAGCATAGGGGGAAAAACATGCAGTACAGTCTGACAATTAGAAAGGCTCAGAAAAATCAGCTATATTATATAACATATCATTGCGGTTAAATAACAACACGACTTAAAAATAGATGTAAAAATAAAACACACATAGAAAATGAAAAAATAATTTCTAAAACAACGGTTAATGCATTGAAAATAATTAGGTAACATTTAAAAATATATTAAAATATAAGAAAACGGGAAAAACAGAATTCATAAGATAATCAAAAGCATCGGTAGTCTTCAAGAAATTAAAATATTTTCCTTTGTTGTTTTGAACCGCCAAAATCCCTAGAGTTTTGCTAATTTCAGATAGCTATTACATGTTTGAAGGACGAAAATTCAGATTATAATTCATTTGGAATGATTAATGGAACAAAAAAATTACATGCATGCAATTAAGAAAGGCTCGTCTTTTAATTCAAGCATACTTATTGATTATTGAATAATAATGTATACATAAGCTCAAAAAAGAAGAATTTGCATAAATTGGACAACAATGATGACAATGTTAACAACAATGAAACAAAAATGAATACAGCTTTCCTACAAGCTGAAATAGAGCTGTGGCAAGTCTTCGCAGCATTGTTAAACGTGTGAAGTAAAGTATGGCATATTTTTTTAGTTTTGAGCACTTGAACTATAGGAAAAATTCCATTTGTCCATTTGCACCCTGTGTAAAACTGTGCTCCGATACCCCTTTGAAGTCTGGTTTCAAATAGGCTAATAAATAAGGACGTAAAAAGGTGCTCTACAGATATTTTTTTTAACAAAGAACGTGACTAAAGCCTACAGGGGAGGACGTTTGGCATATTGCGGTTTTTACTTGATAAATGAGGGTGCATTACTTTTTTTATTAATTTTCCACGGACAATATATCAGAAATTACTTTTTCTGGAAATACGTCCCTCAACTTTGAGCTTAATTAAACGGTTATGTACGTAATATAAGTTTTTCTGCGAACGGCATTAAACATGACATAGCTTATAGTTTGCTGTTATAATTTTCTACAGAAGGTTGCAATGAATGTTGTTTTATGTTTAAAGCCATTACAGATTCAAAAAAAAAAAAAAAAAACTCATCGCATTGTACAGGTTTCAATAATCTACAGCTATGAGTTTTACTGCGATTTATAATATCTGCTATAGTCTGAGAATTGATATAATAAATTTCAATTTTAAGTGACGCTGTACACTAGCAGCATAATCTCGACGGCCGATGATCGGCCATTCACCGAAACCCGATGAAATTCTCATCGACCGATGATCGGATTCGATGAGTTTTCATCGGGAATTGCTCCAATATGTCTCATCGGCTAAACATAATCCGAGCAGTGAAATTGGATGAGTTTTGCTCGAAATGCGATGAGATTTGGAGTAATTTACGAGCAGGGCAGTCCCGTGCCGATGAATTTAGGATCAATTTTGGATGCTCGGCTTATTTTCATCTGGAAAGTTGATCTAAAGAATATTGCTTTCCGATGAAAAGTAGCTCATCGAAAACCGTGCTTGGATACTGATCGGAACAATGTCATCGTGCGTTACGGGATCAGTTTACGAGGAGTTCGATGTTCGGCTGAGCAAAATCCGATGAGTTGATGCTACTTGGGTAGCTTCTGTGAATATTTAAAATGTCAGTATAATTTAAATATATGAACTTGGTAACGACTAAAAGATCGCCGAAAAATGTATTTAAAGCAGTAAAGGTTGTTTTTTTAATACTTAAATCCCTCAAGAGAAAATAGAATGCTCATTTAAAAAATGTAAAAAAAAAAAAAATGGAAACTAAAAACCAATTAGAAAGCGAAATAATATGCTTCAGAGGAAAAAAAAGTACGTGCATAATAGAAGTACTTCTGTAAGCTTCTTTTCACAGCATTTTTCAATGTTTATAGTTTCAAATAAATAGCAGTGATTTTTTTTTTTTTTTTTTTTGCGTTTCAGAAATCACTTTTTTAGAATTTTCACACAAAAAAAAGTTTTGGGCTGCACGGCGATCGTTGCTTTCTTTTTAATTGTCAAA
Source organism: Uloborus plumipes (assembly GCA_038373865.1). Classification (NCBI taxonomy): domain Eukaryota; kingdom Metazoa; phylum Arthropoda; class Arachnida; order Araneae; family Uloboridae; genus Uloborus; species Uloborus plumipes. The sequence continues at coordinate 12,348 of JAXGGA010003683.1, read as the reverse complement.
ATATCAATGGGGTATTTTAATTAATTATTTATAAGATTTTTAAAAAGCCACGTTACTGAGCAGGGAGGAAATATGATACAAGCGAACAGTAGTAGTAAATGTGCCTATTTTTGCCATGTTCATGTCTAGACAAAATCCGGAAAGCTTCCCGCTAAAAGTCAGGGACCTTCCTGAAGAGTTCAGAAACCTTCCCAATAAAATCCAGTCACGTTACGGCCACAATTTAGGAACTTTCCAAAAAAAACCATTATTCCAGCTTAACCATTATATGTTCAAAGTTCAGGCAGCAATTGCAAGCAAATAGCCAAACAGCTTATTTTGCTCTGCAATTCTTCAGTATCCAGAAGTTGCATATTGCAAAGTTAGGGTAATCGAGCTTAAAAAGTGAAATACATATTAAAGACGTTGGATACACCTTCGTGGTAGCTAAAGCTATTTTTCTTAACAGTGAGAAGTCCGCATCAATGCAACTTGTATCAATTCAGGGAACTTGTTCGCACAAAAGCTCGATTTTCGCAGAAAATTGGTGGAAACCCGTAGAATCCCGGAACGTTGCCTGGAAATTAGCTGTGACATTTCGGAATTGTCTAATAGTGAAAAGTAAAAATGGTTATATTTGCAATTAAAGTTAGTTTCTTCGTAGAGAAGTTTTTATTAGTAAAACCAGCATTGGAATATTATAATGCTGCCCAATCGATGGCCCGCGAATTTGATACATATGGCCTGTTGTTACGTCCAACGTTACGAATTGAAAACTCTGTTCTGGAAACTCTCTCATACACCCGATTATAATTGTTTGGTATTATGAATTATTTCAGTTATTCCAAATGTCAGGAACTGGTTTTTTTTTTTAAACAGGCCTGCATTGATAAAATAGGGATGTAGTTCCCAGTGTTATCTGGGGAGAAAGAGATTAAGTATATTAAAATTTTATATATGTTGTGTCCCACAAAATTCATCTTGATATGAGGTTCGGTCCTTTGGCAAAAGAAGGTTGGGGACCACTGTAAAATAAAGAGTTTTAACGTTGTAATGTTTTTGACTTATTTTTCTTTTTTGTTGATCCTCTTTTCAAAATTGTCATCACTAATGAACCTTGTCCTCAGCGGGATTTTACCCCATTAAATTCAGAACATAAGTTTTCCATTTTTTATTTATTTATTTTATTTTATTATTTTTTTGTTGTCTTGTGCCAGCCAGGCTGACAATTGGATGTGTGCTGCTTTGCTTATAAAACTGTACCGAAATTTGGTGTAAAGAGTTCGACTTCCACAGTACACACATGGCATAAGAACCACGTTTATAGGATAGGCAACCATTATCAGACCAACAACATATTCACACTAAGAAAGGACAGGAAAGAGAAAGTGAATCCATGCCCAAGCAGAGATTCGAACCCGGAACCGCCCCGTCAGTGACAGACTTCTCTGACCACTATACCAGGTACCAGTTATTTTACACTTTTACATATGGCTGAATATAATGCATTTTCATAATTACAAAATTGATCGCAGTATTATAATACGAAAACAAGTGTATGGTCCCTTACAACAACCGTGTATACTAAAACACATCTAAACACGAACCTGCTAATGCAAAATATTTTTTATGGCTTTAAAAATGAAAAGAGTGAAATCATGTGAAAGAATAAGGATAGATAAAAAATGTCCCCGTTAAATTCTAAAATTTAAACAAAGAACAATATATCGTCTGCTATTTCTGTATTTCGAAAGCACGGAATGCTATATTGCCTACATTGCCACTATTTTATTTCTTAGCCCATAAAAACAATGTCCCTCTGCGTGTAACGCTCAAAAACTTTTCGAAGTGAATTTCCGCTTAACCATTATAATAGTGCAAGTGATATGTTGAATGATTTGTCACCTGTCAGGCTTATGTTCAACATTTTTGTTGCACAGAATTGTTGACAGCTTACACTAAGGAAAACTTGCTCAGAACAGCAGCAAGTGAAGGATGTGTTATATGCCTATTTTTTGTAACTTAACGGACACTTCCGGCTTTACTTCTTATTAGGAATGACGGGCAGGAAGATTTAAACATGAAAGGAAAAAAAAAGTTTCACCTCGAAAATAGTTTATTTTTTTTCTGTTTTGTGAATTTTATTTTGTTTCTAGAACTAGAAAAGGGTGATTTCTAGGTGGCTTTGTTATTATTGTCTGTAGACATTAGAAGTAATGTGTTTAATGAGCAACGCCGAAATATTATAAATTTGGTCACTGGTGCACAAGAAATCTATTAAAGGATTTTTGCCGTACTTTCAAGTTAAGATAAAGCCAAAATAAAATGTTAAATGCATTTTTATAAAGTTTTTTCTCTTTCATTATTTTCTTAATTACTTGCTTCGAAAACTGCAATTGATTTTAAACTTGAAGTCGCTGAATTCCACAAGAAATTTCTTTTCTTCCTTTGCACTATTTACGCTCCTGAATCATACAATGCAGTGACAGATATACATGGTTGAATACCAATTATATGCAACGAAGAATCTTTAAAACATATTTATTCCAACAGTATTGTTTTTGCTATCGCCATAAAATCATTTTTTAGCATCTACCGCGTGCTACTCAGGTTGAAAACAGGTCGGAAATCTGTAATAAAAATGTGAAGGGATACGTTTGGCACAGTAATGAAGCATAGTTGAACCGAACTAATAAGGTTAAACTAAATTGACAAACAAACTCTGAAAATGTTTAATTTAAAACAAGAGACATATTAGTCCAGGATCTGACAGCACTTCTGTAGGAATGTTTGAGTAGGGGGAATTTTTTTTTTCAAAAATGCTTAGTAGGTGTCCTAAGAAGTCTTTTGGACTCGGGTGGACATCCGCCACCTGGTGCATTTTTTTGCTACGACGTCATCAAAGATGGCGGCCGCTCGCTCTCATAAATGCTATATCAATGAAGAAAATAAATACTTTTGTGCAAGTTATATGAAGTTTTTATCCAACGTTAAAGAAGCAGAAATATACAGGTATACTGCAGACACGTGCTTCGGCGCTACAAGGAACCCCTTTTTCAATGCAGAGAAGTGTGAGTTTAAGGATGAAGAATTATCTTTTATTGGATGAATCTTCATTCCTTGGCTTTAAATAAACATATTAATAATCGTCTTTCATTTTCAACATTTTATTACGTTTTAGCAGGGTAAGTATCTTGACATGAGCTCCACACTTTGGAAAACTCTGAACTAAAGTATTAATCGAGTACCACTGATGTATCCAGATTAACTGTGGGTACATTCCGCCCTCCCCGCCCCCAGTCTTAATGCTGAGGATTTCTTATTTTCTTAATAAGTAGGACTAAAACAAATCATGTCTACCCTCACCAGAAAAGTAAACAAATTTTGCTCCATTTTTTGTGACCATACCACTGTCATGTACCATTGCATATTTTACCACAGAACTTAATTCCCACTGACATAGGCAATAGCTTTTATCCGCCGGCCAATGATTGAAAGTGTTGGGAAAATAAATGCTCATAGTCGTTTCATCCTTCCGTATATTCGCGGTTCATTTTGAAAAAAAGCTTTCTGAGACTGCAAATATACAGGAATGTCATTTCTAAGAAGAGGGAGGGACGTGGGGGGGGGGGGATCCTGCCTTTTAGTAAAACACATGTAAGTGGGCGTGATGCTGCTGTTTTTTGGTATAATATGCACTGAGTTGTTACTCTTTCCCTGTAAATATTCAAGTATGTTTCTGCGAGCAGTAATAAGTAGTACAATACACTAAAACATGAATGTTTTTTTTTTCAGTATACTACAGCTAATTTTATAGTAATATACCGTAAAAACTGCTAGTTTTACAGTAAAACTGTAAAAATTTTACTATTACAGTAATAAGACTGCAAAATTACTAATTTAACAATTTATTACCGTGCATTTTACAGTTTTAAACTAGAACCTCTGCTGCCAGTATTATACTGTTGGTTTTACAGTATAATACAGCTAGTTTTGTGGTAATAAAATGTAAAATTTTGGTAATAAAGATAAATTTTACGTCACTAAATCGTAAAATTTCGAACTTTACAGTAAAAAACTGAAATTGTTTGTTTTACAGTTTATAACTGTGCATTTTACAGTTTTAAATTGGAACCTAAGCTGCCAGTATTATACTGTAAAAACAACAGTTCGGTTTTTGCAGTGTATCTCAGTCAGAAATATATGCTTTGTTGCGTTTAAATGTTTCTACAACGTTTTATTTTAAACTTTAACGAAACAAACAAAGAGAAGACAAACGGATTTTACAACCAATCAAGATTACTTTGGTGATATCATGCACACGGTTAGAGGAAAAACAAATTGGCGTCCTTTTATCGAAACAAAGCCAAGTAAGCAATTTTTCAGCAGTTTTACTTTTTCGTTGTGTAAGTCTGCTTAGCATATCCATTCTTTTAACGACATTCATTTGACTGCTCTTTGCAAATTCTCGTGGCTTCTAGCCAAGCTGAAAGGGAGATTACATTTGAATTAGATCATTTAGGTTTTAAAGAAATAAGCATCGAGATGGAAAATGCTATCACTTTTATAGATGAAGTTTAGGTTTTTTAGTCAAGCATATACATTTTCGATATGTAAACAAATGTGTGTTAATATGTAAAACTCAATTTCGTTGCAAATATTTACATTTTTATAGTATGTTATAATTTTTGTCACTATGTAACGTCGATAATAGAGCAGTGGGCTGAAACCTGAATTCCAACAGTTTAGAGAGGTATGTGTAGTAGATATGAAATAATTAATAAAACTATTTAAAAACCGACACCGTTTGTACCACACTTTAACTCGCACCTCAATACTGTAGGAACAAAATATGCAAATTAATACCTTACCAAATTGGATATACGATTTTCTGCATATTCTAACTGTATTCGTTCTATACAGAATCATTTGGTGGAACGGAATCATTTATTTCTGGTGTTTGAACTAATTTTATGCTTTTTAAAACTATCGTACACAATGTACCCAGTTTCAAATATTTACCGTAAAGTCGGGTTACTTGGACCCACAAGGAGGTTACTTGAGCCCACAGTAAAATGATAAAATCTGAGTTTGGTACTAGCGTTAGATATTGCAGAGTGCTTCTACCTTGCGGAGAAACGAGGAACTACGTGCAAGTCTTCAACTAATAAGTACCAAACCTAGATTTTATCATTTTACTGTAATGGGCTCAAGTAACCCCCTAGGGTCCAAGTAACCCGACTTTACGGTACCTGAGAAAAAAATACTCTCCAGTGGTTTTCAGTTTTGGAAATTACTTTTCAGTGCTTACGAATTTCAGAGATAAAAACAAATCCTTTGTTAATTCACACTAGAAAGTATTTGTAGAATAGTAAGTATATACCGTAAAGTCGGGTTACTTGGACCCTAAGGGGTTACTTGAGCCCATTACAGTAAAATGATAAAATCTAGGTTTGGTACTTATTAGTTGAAGACTTGCACGTAGTTCCTCGTTTCTCCTCTAGGTGGAAGCACTCTGCAGTCTCTAATGCTAGTACCAAACCCAGATTTTATCATTTTACTGTGGGCTCAAGTAACCCCCTTGTGGGTCCAAGTAACCCGACTTTACGGTACTTATTTTATTCGTTCTATACAGAATCATTTGGTGGAACGGAATCATTTATTTCTGGTGTTTGAACTAATTTTATGCTTTTTAAAACTATCGTACACAATGTACCCAGTTTCAAATATTTACCGTAAAGTCGGGTTACTTGGACCCACAAGGAGGTTACTTGAGCCCACAGTAAAATGATAAAATCTGGGTTTGGTACTAGCGTTAGATATTGCAGAGTGCTTCTACCTTGCGGAGAAACGAGGAACTACGTGCAAGTCTTCAACTAATAAGTACCAAACCTAGATTTTATCATTTTACTGTAATGGGCTCGAGTAACCCCCTAGGGTCCAAGTAACCCGACTATACGGTACCTGAGAAAAAAATACTCTCCAGTGGTTTTCATTTTTGGAAATTACTTTTCAGTGCTTACGAATTTCAGAGATAAAAACAAATCCTTTGTTAATTCACACTAGAAAGTATTTGTAGAATAGTAAGTATATACCGTAAAGTCGGGTTACTTGGACCCTAAGGGGTTACTTGAGCCCATTACAGTAAAATGATAAAATCTAGGTTTGGTACTTATTAGTTGAAGACTTGCACGTAGTTCCTCGTTTCTCCTCTAGGTGGAAGCACTCTGCAGTCTCTAATGCTAGTACCAAACCCAGATTTTATCATTTTACTGTGGGCTCAAGTAACTTCCTTGTGGGTCCAAGTAACCCGACTTTACGGTATAGAAAGTGCTAGAAAATATCCTATACAACTATTTTTTTTAATTGAAAGCTTACACAAAAAGGGTATGTTTCCAAGCATTGTAGAGGAAAAAGAAAATAGCTCAATTATATCGAGCAACAGCTTCTCTTCTAGTAAATTGATTTAATAACTTGTTTGTTTTTAAATAAATCCTTACAAAATGAGAAATAAAAATTGAGCCAAATTAGATAAGCATTTTTCAGTTATTTATTTTATAAGTCAAAACCGCTGAGTTTTGTTGAAGAGAAAGTTTGTTTTTGTTAACTAATACATCCTTTTTATTTTACAACCTAAATAAACTAAATTTCAAAAAGGGGAAATTATTCAAGAAGGCTTTATTCAGGAAGCCGCAAACACTTTATCAAAAATTAAAAATGTTTTTAATCAAGCAATTAAGCATTTTTTGAAAAACTCTTTCTTTCGGAATTTAAAGTTTACTTAAAAAAGCAATAACGTTGTGAATATAACGATTAATTTTCAAACACTTCAAAAAGTTCGTTAGTGTTGAGATATGTGTTTTGCGCAAGAATTTTTAATAAAGTGGATTTAGCAAATTCTCACTTTTTTTGGAATATTAAAAATATTTTTAAGACCTGCATTTGATTTTAATTAGACGCGTGTTTGTTTTCATTGCGGTTTTTGCATCGCATAAATTAGTTTTTGAAAAATACTTTTACTAATTGGAATGAAGTAACATTAAACAAATGAAATTTAACATTTTACGTAGTATTTAAAAAATGCCGAAATATTAGATATCTGTCTGAAAAAGTTTCTTTTCATTCCAGTAGAAAAAAGTTCTTTTTATGCATTGAGATATTACCAAATAAAGTAAACCATAAAAAAATAAAAAAATATATTTCTTGTAATGAAGACAAAATGAAAATATATTCTAAATTAATTCCTTTTAACATCTTTTAAATAAATTTGTAAGTTATAGATATTACGTACCGAATAAGCATTCATAATTACATTATCTAAAAATTGAAAGTCAAACGGTAAAATAAAGAGCTATAATCTGAAACACACCCCCACCCCTTCAAAAAAAGGGGGGGGGGGATTAATGGATAGAAAATGCTATATTAAAGTTTTCAGGTTTGAAAATATAGCTTAACATTAATTTAAGCACTACTCAACGACCTAATATTGAAGTTTTACGGTGGATCTGACACCTTGATTTCACTAAACGTTTCCCCCTTACAAAACAGTACAAATAAACTGATGGTTTGTACTGTTATAGACTTGTGTCTTAGCAAGATAATTATCTTCAGGTATAAATTAAAACAGGGAAATACCAGATAGTAATAGATTCTGAACCTTAGTTGTATTTAGTTTGACATGATCATCTGTGCAGTACTAGGGTGATTCAAAAAAAATTTTTTTTTGAATTTCTCTGGTCTTACCCTGCAGTTTTTTTACACTATTCATGAATGTGATGTATGTAAAATTTTAGCTCAATTGAACAGTATTTAGAAGTCGCTCAACGCAATCGAATTCTGTTGAAAATTAGCAATTTCGAGAGTTGGAGTATATAGCTTCATTACCCGAAATAATGTTATTCTTCATATAAAATGGAATAACTTAAAACGTTAGTTTACTCTACTAAGTAATTAGTCAATAAAATAATAGCTCAAAGTGAGTTGTAACGATTGACCCCCTCCTCCCCGCTCCAAAGCTGCATTATCTCTTACCTGAGTTTGGGTAGAAAATGCAGCTGCAAGCTCGGGCTGTGGTTTCTGTTTTCTTTTTGGTTGTTTGAGGTGTATGAGTTTATTTGGCTAAAACACCTAGCATTCACTCTAGACAGAGCCCAGTATAAGTGACAGAAAGCCACTTTGATAGTAGCTGCTACAGTACAAAGTATGGGTCAAAATGGGGAGGATTTGACAGCGTCCATAAAACGGTAAATGCAAACTATTCGCTCTGAATTGGCCGTTAACTTACAAAAGTCGTTTAAATCTAGGACTTCCTTTGATAGTTCACTGGAACGAAACACTTGTGCAAAATATATTGGGAAAATGAAGGATGATAGGCGGGTTTCATACCAGTATTAGCATCAGGACCACAAGCATTGATGATTTACGTCTGGGTTCTAGTAAGTTAGTCAGGCATTGGAATTGCTACGGAAAATGCTGCTATACGATAACCAGTTAGATAAATGGGAACTTACTGAGCTCGTACGTGGTATGTGTTTCAATACGACATGCATTGCCGGTACTAAAGTTGGAGCATGTTTGAACTTGGGGGAAAAAAACTAGGGAAGCAACTTTTATATTGTGCTTTCTGCCATTATATTTTAGACATAGCGTTTTCTGTGGTATTACAACCGAAATCTATTCTACTCTTGGTCTCTCGGTATTTTAACCGATAAATTAAGAAATAGGTAGAATTGGGGTATTTGATTGCGTGCAATGTCAGATGCGATGTTCACGCAATTGCGTGGAACCATCCACTGCCACTGGATCTACAATACTGCTTTTTAAGCGGTTTTAGCAATCATAGTCCAGAATAAAACATTCTAATTTTAAGTAAGGGGTGAGGAACGATGAGGTTGAGGTGTTGGTAGCACATTCAGAGCAACGTGCAACTAGTAATGGAAGTTGCGCAAAGTTAACTTCTGATGACCCATGTAAAAGAAGTGTCCAAGGAAGATACTAGAGCTTAGTGCGATTTTCTTGAGCAGAACACCTTCTCCTGGTGTATGTTTTCGTGTCCCAGGAGTGGTTCCTCGTGTTATATCTGTGTTAAAGATTCTTTATGGCTTCAAGTTATGGATATTTCCCAACCAGTTCAAACTTGCAGCTGGACAAACAAAATGTATTCGTAGCATATGAATGTGGTTTCTTTCACATTCTTATCGTTAATGGGAAAGAATATCTAAGAGCTGGGTTCCCAGCAACCCTTTTTGTGCAAGCACTAAGAAATGATTTGGAGCATTTTTAGCGTCCTTATTCATGTAAAGGAGAAACTCAAAATATATCAGCTGTTTGATCCTGAGCATTCGAATCTTTAAGATAGCTACTAACAAGGCTTTATACTACCAAAGAAACTGAGGATTGTAAACGACAATACGGAGCGTGGCATGGCCCTTATTGAAGCATTTGTTAAGACTATCACTAACGACGAAAAACAAAGACAGTATCTTCTTCAAGTGGTACAGGAACACAGAAAAGGTTTCAAAGTTGCAAAAAAGTAACCTTAAAAAGTATTGCAAGAATTAATGAGCGAATTACTATACATTTAATGTATTTAAATTTGTTTTTTATATTTTTTCCGTATTTGATTAGTTTTCATACTTTTCTGAATTTCATTGGTTTTTCAGATATATAGTTCATTTTGTGATTGCACGATTTTTTTCTTCGGAGATATAAAAAAGCAATAAAGTAACTTTATTATTATTATTATTTACGTTCGCATTTGTGCCAATATCACAAAATTTGAAGTACTCCTAAATGTAAATATAGTTTACTAAAATTTTGGGCGAATAATTCAGTGTATATAAAGGGCCTAAATAAAACGGTAAGACGAATAAAAATACAAAGGCTACTTTTTTCTATAGATATCATTTACGATCACGTTTTTGTCAATGTCACGAAATTTCAAGGCGTTTGAGCGACCTCTCAATATTAATATATTTTGCCAAAATTTTGCTCAAATAATCAGTGTATATAGCGGCACAAAATAAGAGGGTAAGACGCACAAAAATACAAAGTTTATTTTTTTCCATACATTTCTGAATCATCCTAGTGCAGTACTCTTATGAAAACTTAAGAAGTCAAAGATCGCAAGATTTTGTGTATCTTTACTTTTCTCTCTCCACTTTGTTAAAAAATATATTTAGAATAATAACAAAGATATATTTAGAATAATAACAAGTAAGAACACAAACTACGGCTAAAAACAAAAATGTACAGAAACAAAATTAAGGCACAGCAATTATCCTAGCGCTGCCACTTCGCAGAAGACGTACCCATAATCGAATAGCACAGCTTTTATATTGGAAGCCAGTGTATAATAAACATAGACGAAGACCAAATGGCTAAACTAGGAAAAGAAATGAGTAGATGATGTTCCAGAGGACCTGTAAATTGTGAAGATTACTGATTGGGACAAAAAGGTCAAAGAGAAGGTCGTTTGGAAGAGCATTGTAAAAGAGGGTAATATCAATTCCGGGCTGTAATGAAGAACGAGAAGAAAAGAAAGAATGATCACAGGTTATGCATCGTGTAGCACGGAAGCTATTTTGTAACCTAACACATTCATGGCTAAGCTAGTGGTTAGTTCCTATTTCCTTTAAGATATTGGTTATTTTAGAAGGAATTGATTTTCACTCAAATAGGTTTTAGTACGGGCAGAGGAAACGCAAAGAAAATGCATAAAAGTTTTTTACTGAAACTTTATGAGTGCCTATAAAATACATTGTTTTGGCCTCCTTTAAAGTGATGGTGGTATTAAACCTTTTCTTACACAGAAAATGTAACATACTCCACGAAACAATGTACGAATGTAAACAAATATTAGTTAGCAACATTTTATGCCAATATGTTTCATAGATCTTTTTAAATACATTAAAATTAAATTATGTTATGACTACACTTTTTCCTAGAATTTCAAAGTCTTTAATAGAAGCATGAGACTCAAAGCTATTTAAACTAACTTCCGGATAATTTTAAACAATACTAAACTTTAAGTACTAATGACATTTCTGTGCAATTACTGAAAAAGAAAAGAATCGTGTGATATAAAGAATATTACGTTTTATTTACTGATACCTAGCATCTTTTTTGCGATCAACAGCAAACAGCAACGTAATCAACTGAACAGATCTGTATAGGAAATTCAGTTCTAACTGTAAAATTGGGCTTTTTGTTGAAAAATTTACTTGATCCTACGTTTTCTAATATCTCCGTAAAAATAGGCACTCGGTGCTTAAAAGTATCTTATTTTGTTTCAAAAACACGTTTTTTTTAATCTGAAACAGCGTTCGTAGAAAGTTGTTAAAACTATGACAAAGAAAGAAGCTGTATTTCTTTAGCCATACCCTATCATAAAAATAAACTATTAAAACTTTTCATTTGAATTTAATTTTCTGTAAGCTTTTAAAAATAATTTAATATAGTATTTTTGTCATCTTTGCGATGTGTCTGATTCGTGTGACTTAACCTTTAAACAATAATTTGGGGCACCAACAACTTGAATTGATCAATAAAGAACTTCTATCTCTATGATTATACTTTTATACTTTAACTTACAAATAAACTTTTAAAAAAATAATTTAAATTGCATTCTCTGTGATCTTTTTGCAATTAAGTAATTCTTTTTTTGAACTATCATTAAATTTCCTTTTTGTGTTTTCGTTTTTTTTTTTTTTTTTTTTTTTTGGTAAATCTTCTAACTTGCATGGATTACATTTTGAATATTGCTATGGAGAAACAACTACAACATGAGTTGAACTCAAGTGTTTGATGTATCCCCGACCAAAAATCTCAAGAACTCTTATTATATTAGCTGTTTTTTGAGTACCCAATATATATGTACTGCATATTTACACTACAGTTCATGAATATTGACTGCCAGGGAGCGGAAAAACGGGGGACATAGCTTTTTGTTTGATGCAAAAATGAAGCATATTCAACAATTCAAGCTTTATTGAAAACCTTATATCGACTGTTAAAACTTTTAGTTAGTCATACACTGGAAAATATGAATTGCTGTTTTTGCCGTATGATACGCCAAGGCTCCAATTAAAAACTGTAAAACGCACAGCAATGAACTGTAAAACTGGCAATTTTACAGTTTCTTACTGTAAAGTTAAAAATTTTTACTTTATTGCCGTAAAATTTAGCTGTATTATACTGTAAAAACAACAGTATAATACTAGCAGCAGAGATTCCAGTTTAAAACTGTAATACGCACAGCAATGAACTGTAAAACTGGCAATATGACAGTTTCTTGCTGTAAAGTTAAAATTTTTAATTTATTGCTGAAAAATTTAGCTGTATTATACTGTAAAAACAACAGTATAATAC